>JAOTQE010073278.1:0-16669 GCA_025631205.1 Nesometra sesokonis
TGGTTGGATTATGTTTGACCATGTGACACGCTTTTAACCAATTAGTGAACAAGGATAAATCAATCCAGTATATAATATAGATTCAATAGCATAATATAATTGAGCAGTATAGTATAGGTTCATCCGTATAGTATAGTTTCACCAGCATTATAGGTTCAGTATCATATTAGAGGTTCACCAGCGTGGTATAGGTTCAGTATTATAGGTTTAGTAGCATAGTATAAGTTCAGTAGTAAAGTATAGGTTTATCAGTATAGTATACGTCCATCAGTATATTATAGGTTCAATAGCATAGTGTAGGTGGAGCAGTATAGTAGGTTCATCGACATAGTATAGTTTAAGCGGCATAGTATAGAAATCACTCCCATAGTATAGTTTAAGAAGCATTGTATAGGTTCAGCATCATAGTGACATATTATAGTTTCAATAGCATAGTATATGTTCAGCAGTATAGTAGGTTCATCAGTATAGAATTAATTCAATAGCATTACGTAGGTTCATTAGTATAGTATAGGTTCACTAGCAATATAGATTCAGCACCACAGTAGAGGTTCAGCAGCGTGATATAGGGTCAGCCTTATAGGTTCAGTAGCATAGTATAAGTTCAGTAGTAAAGTATAGGTTTATCAGTATAGTATACGTTCATCAGTATAGTATAGGTTCAATAGCATAGTATAGGCTGAGTAATATGGTATAGGTTCATCAACATACTATAGATTAAGCAGCACACTATAGATTCACTTTCATAGTATAGTTTAAGGAGCATAGTATAGGTTCTGCATCATAGTATAGGTTCAGCATCATAGTATAAGTTCAGTAATATATTATAGTTTCAATAGCATAGTATAGGTTCAGCATCATAGTATAGGTTCAGCATCATAGTATATGTTCAGTGAAATAGTTTCAATAGCATAGTATAGGTGTTGCAGAATAGTAGGTTCTTCAGTATAGTATTAATTAAATAGCACAGCATAGGTTCATCAGTATAGTATAGATTCACTAGCAATATAGGTTCAGCACCACTGTTTAGGTTCAGCAGCGTATGTTCAGCCAGGTTCAGTGGTAGAGTATAGGTTCATCAGTATAGTATAGGTTCATCAGTATAGTATAAGTTCTATAGCATAGTATAGATTCAGCAGTATAGTATAGGTTCATCAGTATAATGTAAGTTCAATAGCATAGTATAGGTTCAGCAGTATAGTATAGGTTCATCAGTATAGTATAGGTTCAATAGCATAGTATAGGTTCAGCAGTATAGTATATGTTTAGTAGCATAGTATAGGTTCATCAGTATAGTATAAGTTCAATAGCATAGTATAGGTTCATCAGTATAGTATAAGTTCAATAGCATAGTATAGGTTCAGCAGTATAGTATATGTTTAGTAGCTTTAGTATAGGTTCATCAGTATGCTATTTGTTCAGCAGCAGGATAAGTTTAATAGCCGTATAGGTTGAGCAGTATAGTCTAGGTCAAGCGACACAGTATAGGTTCACTTCCATACGTTTAAGGAGCATAGTATAGGTTCAGCATCATAATATAGGTTCAGTTACATAGCATATATTCAGTAGCATAGTATAGGTTCATCAGTATATTATAAGTTTAATATTTATTTTTTATATATGTTATCTTTATACTGAAGGTCGGATAGGTTCAGCAGCATAGTATAGGTTCAGCAGCGAGGTCCAACGGTATTGTAAAGGTCCAGCAGCATAGTACAGGTTTAGCAATGTATGGTAGGCTCAACAGCATAGTATTAGTATAGTATAGGTTTAGTAGCATAGTATTCAGTAGCATAGTATAGTTTCAGCACTATAGTATAGATCCACCGGCATAGTAATAATATAATATAATAATATGATATTTATACATTTATATTTTAATTCGAATTAAATCATCAAAGGCGCAGTGGACTAGATCACAGCACAGTCAATAATTTGCTACTTCCCTAAGGGTCACCGTCATGTCCTTTGCAGCTACATATTAGCGCTCCTTCTGTCCACGACAGGGCTCGTGTATTGACCAGTACACCGGGATAACCCCTACTCGTCTCGGAAGATGTATAGGTTAATCTGTATAGTATAATTTTAACATGACAGTATAAGTTCAGTAGCATAGTGGAGGTTCAGTAGCATAGTTTAGGTTCAACAACATAGTATTATATATGTTTAGAAACAGGTTAAGTAGCTTAGTAGGCCTATATGATCAGCACCATAGTAGAGGTACTATGTAAGTACCAATTTATCTGACATGTTGAGTTATTATTAGCGTACTAGACTGACTTCCTTTCTATCAATTACTGTCACATGTTCACCATTTCAATTTTCTCATTTTTGGACATTATCTGTTAAATTACGTCGATGCACTGCTGAGGACCTTCATCATGTCTAAGTCAACTTTTTATACAAATAACTGTTATCCCGAAAGTTTGTTCATATAATAGTAAGATATAAAAACTAGCAATCATTGTTCTTAAATACATAAGACATTTTCTTTATTCACAGTTTTCATGAGAGAGTTATTAGATGCATCCAAATATCCCTATATATAAGTCTGTCGATAGTAAGTCCATCAGCTGATCATTAAGTCCCAATTTCCTTTAAGGCTCAGTCCAGACTATCAAATTTATTAATTTTTATTACTATTTGTTACTATATTTATTTTCTTGATGACATCACGTCATGACAGTATATTAATATGCTATTTCATTTATGTTTAATTTGCTATTTACATTCTGCAGAAATGCTGTTCCCATTATGTTTATTGTTGCTATTACCATTGTGTTTAATGTGCTATTTCCAATATGTTAATGTGCTATTTCTATTATACTTCAAATGCTATTTCTATTTCCATTATGTTTAATGTTGCTATTTCATTATGTTTGATATGCTATTTTCATTATGTTTAATATGCTATTTCTATTATGTATAATATGCTATTTCCATTATGTTTAATGTGCTATTTCCATTATGTTTGAAATGCTATTTTCATTATGATTAATATGTTATTTTCATTATTGATATTTCCATTATGTTTAATATGCTATTTCTTGGACGTTTAATATGCTATTTCCATTATGTATGCTATTTCTTCAACGTTTAATACAGTATGCTATTTCTTCAACATTTAATATACTATTTCTATTATGTTTAATATGCTATTTCTTCAACGTTTAATATGCTATTTCCATTATGTTTACTTTGCTATTTTTTAACGCTTAATATGATATTTTTTCATCGTTTAATTTGCAGTTTCTTCATCATTTAATATGCTGTTTCTTCAACGTTTAATATGCTATTTCTTCGAAGTTTTATTGCTCTTTCCATTATGTTTAATATGCTATTTCCATTATATTATATATGCTTTTTCTCCAACTTGTAATAGTTCGATGTCTTTGAAATTTAAGAGGCACTTCCTTAGGTAATGTTTGAGGTCACCTAGTTATTGAAAGCACGTACTGTATCTCATTGGAATTCGGTCTTGTTATTAATATTAATGTCTCATTGTTCTTATAATTTGACCAATAAAGGCCAATATAATAATATAATATTTTGTTAGGCTTGAAATAATCTGCAGGGACTCCAGTTTCACTAAAACGCAGATAAAGTGGCGCTGTAGTTTGGTGGTTAACCTGATGGCCTACCAATCATGAGGTCCTGGGTTGAATCCTGACAAAGCGACAGGATTGTTCTCATGACAATAACGCCACTTCCTAAGTCTCGTGATGAGTCTTAGTTTATAAGCATATGAGGCCTGTCATAGAAAAACCACCAAGTTATCACAGAGGAAGTTAAATAAACAACAAGAAATATAAATAAATACAAAGAAAACGTGTGTATATTCTGTCCAATAACTTCAGTTATAGATGTCTGATTTTGATAATTGACCCCTCATTTTAAAGCTTACGAAAAGTATATGGTTTTAATAATAACTCAATTTTCAATTTTCCTACAACTTGGTGGTTTTGCCGTGTCACGCGTCATATTGTATATCCATCCTGTAATTGGCGTTTACGCAATTGAATGTAGATGAAGTTATAAAAAAAACTAGAAAAGAGACGTTTAGTCTAAATATGAAAATTAATTAGACGTTACAAATATACAACATAATATAAAAATAACAACCCTTGTACTTTATTTTATGTAGGCTTCACAATATGAAGAAAAAGCGTTCAATTGTCATCATCGTCGTTACTATGTTCATCATTACACTCTTAATCGCTATTTACCCTGAAAACATCAAATTTATGGTTGAAAACGACAACATCGGCTTTGAGGATGATAACATACAACCAATAGAAAGGCACGATGGTCAAACATCACTAGCTGACCATTCAAGGTATAATATTGCGAGGAATCAGTATGTAGCTAAGCGAATTGAAAATAATATTTGGAATACATTTCAACTCGACAAATCTAAATACATTATTTCATATCCACAAGACAGATCGTGTTATTTCAGGGACGCTTTACGGCAATATGGATTGCCCGATATACATTCAATTTTTGCTGATCCTATTGGAAAATACGTGGTTTTTGTCGGTCTGAAGTTGTCAACCGATAAATGGAGTTATAGAACATTTATTTGCGACTTTCCCGATGGAGAAATCATTAAAAGCGATCATATTTTAGAAGATAGGCTCAGTTTTGGATGGCTACCTCAATATATAGTTGTAATAACTTGCCGACTTCCAGAAAGGTATCTAAATAGACAAAATTTTCAAATAAATTTTCGGATTATTCCGAGTACAATTTCAGAAACTAATATAGATGTCGTAAATGGTGCATATCGGATTGGGGCGACCACAGCATATGAGAATGTAACAGTCTGTCAAGCAGACACATCTCGAAAACATTTCTTAGCCATGTGCACAATGGTAAAACAGGTTGATGAATTTATACCATCGTGGTTAATTTACCACAAATACATGGGTGTTGACCATGTATACATATACGACAATGCGGATACAGGAGGTAACAGTTCTATGAAGCTGTCGTTGAGGGCGTTTATAGATTCTGGATTTGTTACAGTTATTCCATGGGCTCATACAAAATCACCAAACAAGACGTACCTTGAAATACAGATAGCGCACGAAAACGACTGCCTATGGCGTCATCGTCATCATACCCTCTGGATGATCAAAACTGATGTAGATGAATACATTCAACCAATGGACACTTTGAGACCTAAAATTATTGACTATCTGAAGGATCCAAAGCTTTACTCATTAGGTGGACTCAGGATTCAAAACTGGTTTTTCGGACGACCACATGATTTACCTACTCCCGATGGTAATATTATCGAAAGAAACTATTGGCGGTCGAAAATACCAACGTTACATAATACTGGACACGATAAAAACATTCTGAGACCAATCAACGTCCATTATTTCAAAATACATGCTATTAAACTAGGAGGTGAAGTAAAATCACTGGACCCATTTACAGAGCTTCGATTAGTGCATTATCGTGGAGATAACCCACGGTATCTGCACTTTAAATTGCCTAATATTGAGGTTAAAGATACAAGTATGGTTGAGATATGGAAAAGAGTAGTTGAAGAAACACGAACGTTAAATAAAAACTGAAATTACATTCCTATAATTTGAAACGATAAAATTTGACATCAAGTATTAATTATGACTAAAATCTACGTTCAAAGTTCTCTATATTTTGCTTTTTCAGTGGTCGATCTGTAACTGATTGCGTCTAAACATCTCTATATTTTTCTTTTTTCAGAGGTCGGTCTGTCACTGATTGCGTTTTAACATGTTTTTGTCAAAATTTGATAGTCCTTTACTCCAATTCAACAGACAGTAATGTCTGTCGGCCTTCTCATTGGTAGGTTTGTCGTTCGGTTGCTGGGTAACTGACGCAGTCTTAATTGAACTCTCGTCAAAGACTAAGTTCACGAGCGTGTTTTCATTGAAACAAAAAATATCCTAGAGCCACATCTTAGGTGGCGCCCTAACTACTGCTGTGCCGTAACCATAGATTTATTATTTACGGCTAGATGGTGAACTTCCACAGAATACATAGCCCAAGTGTCAGTGGCGGCGCCAGGAATTCCCCGACAGCAGGGCAAAGCCTTCGACAGTGAGTTGGGCGAGTTTAATTTCGAGGTGGGCGTGTCCCCGGTTTTAGTCTGTCGAGCAAAAAAAACAACGTTGTTTGCCGTGTTTAGCGTGCTTTTTTAGCCCGTTTTGGTGTTGGGGCTTCGTCTGTCCCTTTACATTACCACTGGTTCCATGTAAGCGCCTACTATTGCGGAATCCAACTAATCAAATCGTGTTACATTCTAACGCTGTTGCTATGTCGAAATTGCGCACGCGCAATCTTTCATAGAAGTTTAAATTTATCAATAAATGAATGCAAATTTAATCCAAAACTAAAGAAATTGACAACATAAAATATGTGTTACATATGTAAATAATTTGTATAACAAAAGAATGTTAAAAATACAATAATTGTAAAACAGTTATTATTATTTAACTTGTGTTTGTGACAAAGGCTGAAAAAATCAAAATACTAGGCGCCTACATGGGACTGCCATTTTACAGTGTTAAGATCAACATCTAGCCGTAAATAATATATCTATGGCCGTAACGGACAGGCTGATCTGTGTTGCACTTTGTTCGTTTTCTTAGGTGCAGGAAAATTCAGTCGTGTGGAACTCTTTACATTCTATTTTCTCTCAGTTTTCCACATTATGATTTAACCCCTCGTTTAGCCAGACAATGCAATGGAAAATGGGAGGGCTTACGTTCTCACTAATATATTTTACCGATTACCAGGTCCGTATGCTGGGTTGTGAATGGGGAGTGTGTGTTCTTTTTTCCTAAAAAAAGGACCAGACTGAGAATTTTATCGGATAACAAATGGTAATAGAAGAAGCACAAAAATGTTCAAATAAATTGTTCAAAATAAAGGGCAAAGTAAACAAAATTAGTATTTCAAATGAAAGATTTGCAAAAGAAAAAAATAGACATTCCCTATTCCCAAACAGAAGATTTTTTTTTCTTTTGTAAATACAAATACTGTATTATATAATGTGAGTTTAATAAGTTACGAATATTAAGGCACAATGGTTTCAAGCTTTAATGAAATGTACTAACCACAACATGCGAGGACACGTACAGGTATAGGTTAAATTTCTCTGTGTATTGTCAAATTTTCCCAGCTTATGTGGGCCACGAGAAAGAGTTGTTGGGGTTGGAGTTGGGTGGGGTGGTGTTATTTGGCGTACGGAATGTTCCCAATACCGGTATCATTGACTGTGTTTCTTATTTAATAAAAGTACACAATAAAAAGGCAGCTTGTTCATAGTTTAACCAGTTTTACCTTTGTGTTGTTATAGAAAATATATTTTGCTTTTATTTCAAGTGCACATAACATGTAAATTTTACGATAGGATCCAATAATTCTTAGAATGAATAATTGCAAATCATTTTTTGACACACGTTTTCGAAGAATATTCTGTTCATCCTAGTTATTTAATTGAATGTTTAGTTGCCCAGCCGGTAATTTTTTGCGATCATTATCCAATATGCAATTTTCAGATGTCTGTTTTTTAATTTGTTTTAGCAAGTAGGTTATCTTCGATCGCTCGTTGTTACATCAGTAGGTTACGTGGTCGTTTCTCTTTGCGGTCGATACCCATTGCGAGCGCATTTTTGTGGTCATGATGATGACGACGACGGTGGTCGTGGTGATGATGATGATGATGATGATGATGGCGATGGCTATGATGATGATGATGATGATAATGATGATGATGATGACAACGACGACGACGACGACGATGATGATATGATAATAATAATGCCGATGACGATGACGATGATATTGATGATATGGTAGTAACGAGACATCTTTTCGGTTTTTGTTCTTTTATAGTCATGATACATTAGGAATAAAATAAACAAAAATCAATCAATTCAACCTAATGATTTAATATCAAATATACAGAATTCGATTATTAAAAAGATAAAATGTCATTTACAAAATATAAATATCAAAAATATAATATATTTTACATTTAAAGTGCAATATATATTATGAAGCCATTTCGAATAACAGAAGCAAGATATTCCGAAATAATGATTAGTGCACGTTTATACCTTTATAGAAGTAGATTCACAACCATTATTTTGTCATATACAGTAAACATTTTAGGTATTTGAGGAATAACGGGGCTGCCCATAAATTACGTAACGCAAAGGGGGTGGGGTGTTGATTTCTGTTACGTGCGTTACAAGGTGCGGGTGGATCTTAATGTTTGTGTTACATAACATTCTTATTTCCGTCATTTTAAAATTAAAATCTGTATTTATTTGGATATCTATGCATAAATTCATGAAAAACCTGTTTTCCTTTTCTCTAGATCTTGAAATATTATATTTGCATATAATATAACAGTATTTTGTGTGATCAGGTACTCAAAATCAATTACATGTGTTTTTTGGGTGGGCGGTATTGAGACAGATATTACGTAATTTTGAGGGGGTTGGCGGATCTTTAAAATGGTCAAAAATAGCGTTACATATTTTATGGACAGCCCCTAAGTAAAGACAGTCAAGACAAGCAATATTCCTTGTAAAAAACTTTAATACGCCTACATATCTGTAAAACCACAGAGGAGCCCACTTCTCTTACTTTGGAGTGTTTAGGAGGTCGGCTTTAACCAACCTGAGCCAATGCGCGTGCAAAGAAAGGCGTGCGTAGAAATTTACGTCCCTCACACGCCTTTCTGTATTCCCGCATAAATGTTTGTGGCACTTCGTGGTGTAGTTATATATGGCCATGATTACATCACACCATGACCATACATGGACATATACTTACCATAAATGGTTATATTAAATATTTTTATCAAATAAAATCGGACAGTTTTGAGTTTTTACATGTGATTGACAACATAGTTTGTTGATGAAAACGAAATATTAAATACAATCATACGTGTGTAACATTTAGATCATTATATAATATATCCGTATGAATACAGTAGTGGGCCTAGCTCATGGTAATAAAAGTGCATTAGTTGCTCATGGTAATATGTTTCATGACCTCTCGTGGTGTTATATATTTATAACGTAATAAAAATTTAATTCTAGCACAGTATAATATCAATATTTCTAATCTTTAATGGTTTTTTCTAGTGTGAATTACTAATTAAGAATATCGGTTACTAATACAATAGCGTGTTATCATTAATAGGTAATGTGGGCATTTGAAAATAGCAAACACTCTCCACCCCAGTATTTCGCGTCAGTAATTCTTAAAAACCATGATTGTACGAGTAAAAACAATTTACATGTGTATCCACCACCTGACCACTCTATTCATAAGAAGTACCAATGATAAAAATTATCACCAATGGCGCAATCACTGCGTCGATTTTTATTTTTGTGGAAAAAAGAAGTATTTTATCCCGCACTGTAAAAAATTAATCGTAAAATTTACGGGAAAAGTCCTGGTATCCCGTAAAGTTTACGGGCATTGCCCGTAAAATTTACGGAATTTTCTTTACATCCTGTCTGCTATGGCCTTTTCCGTAAATTTTAGGGACATTTACCGTAAAATTAATCGTGTAACAGTAAAATGTGCGTACAATTTACTGTACAAAAATACAAATGCCCGTAAAATTTACGGAAAGAGTCCTGACAGCCAGGATACCAAAAAAAACTCCATAATTTTACGGAATTTTTTTTACAGTTCGGCAAGTCAAGGTAAGTTGTTATTCAACCTCGGCTTGATAAGTTGTGCGTCCCATTGATCTGAAACTATAGATAGAGATATCCTGAACTTGTCAGAACCGGGCAATAATTTGCGCCAACACATTACATGATTGTGTTGGCGCACATGTTGTGCTGCAGTATTTACCAGTGGGTTTAAAAGATATTTAACCATTTCTATTTGAATAACATTAATAGATCGTGCTCAAATGACAAAAATACAATTAAATGTTGTGTATAATTTTGGTGATTCTAATAAAGCAATACGTTATTATTAGAGTTAAGTCTGTGAAATTTTACTTTAGATAATGGGTTACAATGGGTTATTATTTAACAGTTTTACAGTAGGCCTACTTGTTAATTATATGTTGAAAACCGTTGATTATTTCCAGGCTTCGGTCTTGTTTTTGGCGGCGGTTTTGGTGGCGTCTTCTTCGGTTTATAATTCGCATCGGCAGGCACCGACAAGGGTGTGGTCGGAAGTGTAGGCTGGGGCAAACCCTGACTTGGAACCGACGGAAGATTTTCTTGAAGAGGACGCGGTACCTCGCTCTTTGGTCTTGGTTTTGGTCTTGTAGCCGGTGGCTTTTTAGCTACAACTGGGGGCTGCTTACCGGTACCTTGTGTTCTCAGAGCAACGTCTGATACTAACGAAGCGTTTTCAAATGTTTCATTTTGTTTCGTTGGTCTTAAGTTTATTACTATAGAATCAACTGCATCTTCAGCACTGGGTTTGAAACTCTTTGGGAAAGTACCAGTAACCGGTTTTAAGTTTCCTCTTGTTCGGTTTATGATTGACTTAGAAAGGAAGCCTGGTTGTTGGTTAGATGTTTCTCTGTCGGTATTCTGTGACACGGGCTTCACATCTTTTATTGTTGGTGAGGCAATTTTATTAACGTTACTGAGATCAAACGGAGGCGGTGCTGGAATATTTGGTGCATTAGATGGATTTACATTCAAATTGTCGTTTACATTATTTTTAATAGGTCTTGGTGGTGGTAGTTTTGTATTGGCGTTTCTTTTATCCTGGTGTAATTGATCTATTGTTTCATATTCACCGTCTGCATCGGAGGGAGGTGGAAGTAAAGCAAATTTTTTGTCAGTTCTTTCATTCCAATCGTTCCCAACTAATGTAGTAGCATATTTGTGTTGGGGTTTTTCTGGGCGAGGAGGTGGAAGTAAAGCAAATTTGTCTGTGCTTTCATTCCAAATATCGTCTCCAAATAAAGCAGCAGCATCGTCAAGTTCATTTAATGCTGATAGAACCTCCGGTTCCAATGGTGGGTCATCATATATTGGTTCATCGTCATAATTATGTATAGATTCCTTAAAAGTTTTAATAGGTCTTGGCGGTGGTATTGTTGTGTTATTGGTACTTTTATTCTTGTCTAGTTCTTCTAATACTTCATAGACTCCACCTGCATCAGATTCTGAGTCCATAAAGTCGTTATCAGTTTTAATTGGTTTTGATGGCGGTGGTGGTGGTGATGTTGTAGGCCTATTATTTGCTTTTTTGCTCCGTTCTAATTGATGGCTATTAAACGCTTCATATTCATCTTCATTTGATTTTATTTCCATTGGATCATTATATGTCTTATCTGGTCTTACTAGGTCTGGAGTTTTGTCTTTTTTTTTACTCTGTTCTTTTTGATAATCATCGAAAGATTCATATTCATCCTCATTCGATTTCATAAACATGAAGTAATTTGATACACCTCGGGATGTTGGTGTCTGAGCGACGCTACTGATGTCTGAGCCACGTCTTAGACGTAATGATGACGGTGAGCTGGATGAGCTTGATAAAGATGAAGATCCACTACCTGGCGGGATATCAGAATAAATGCTTTCTCCAACACCAAGTGACAAAGGCACGTTTGATGCTCTTATTTGAGTTTTAAAATCGTAGTTTACGCCATTGTTTTCTGGGTTAGAGATTGCCGTTGGTGTTTGCCAGGTGGGCTCTGCGATTACCCATTTCGGTGTCGTTTCTTTCTTTAGATGGACCCCGGGACTCCCCGGGCTCCGTGGTGGTATGCTAAAATCGTTTATAGTCTTTTCAGGGCTTATTACCATACCATGTCCAATCTTATCCAATGCACTATAGTCAATCTCCGTTGCAATAAATCGCTCCATTTTGTGATGAGCACGAAGATGTCGTTTTGTCTTTCGCTTATTTTCACCTTTAAATTTAAGCGACATGAAGTGGGACACTCTCTTCATATCTCGTTTCGCATCGAAGGCTTTTCCTTTCTGTGAATATGAATGAAAAATGCATTTAGCCAACATTTTATACAACTTTTTGTTAATAAAGGATATAACATCGAGTTGGCAACATCAAGATAATGTTATGAATGTGTTCATTATTCAGTCATAGAATTTTTGATTTTGATTTATTTTATTAGTTGTTTTGAGGCACCAAGGATAAATCATGGAAGTTCGAAATTCTCCTATATTTCTTGTATGGTTCTTTTGGTGATCGAGCAATAGTGGCGGATCCAGAGCGGAGCTAAAAAGAGGGGGAGGTGGGTGGGTCGATGCCAAGTTGGACAGGCCCATGCGAGATGCGAAATGATGACAAGGCGTGGGTCCAGGGTTCGCCTTTGGTGCGGGAAAATGTTTCTCCACAGATGTTCTCTAGTGCAATTTTAGCGTCTCAAACATGCGCAAAAATACTTGAGGAGGGGTGGTCGGCTGGGTTCCCCTTGGATTCGCGCCTTCACTGCATCGGGAGACAATCAATATGTTCTGTGCCGAAGATTGTACTGTGTTTAAACGTACAAATGAACCATGCTGTCCACTGGACAAACGGAATCCGAAGACGATGAACTATTGTGTTTTGGACCTCAGTGGCGTATCCAGAGGGGGTTCACAGGGTTTTCGATCCCCTCCTTCTCTTCAGAGGTGAAAACAGTAAAATTTGTACATAAACACAAAGATTGGACCTCGAGGGCCGCCTCCTCTATTCAGTGGAAATGAGCAACCCCTTCAGAGAAGACCTATACTGTCAGAGGAAAAAAATATAAAGGTACGGTAGCTATCGCTTTAGAAATTTATTATTTTATATTTTGTTTTTGCTTGTACAAATTGAGTTGAGAATCCCCTTCTCCAAATCATGAATACGCACCTGAACCCTCACGCCGTTTCAAAATACAAGGAGAGTGGCGAAGTATTCGAATGGAGAACCAGGATCTTCATCGTAAATTGTAAAAATGAATTTGTCGACACATGCTGCTAAAATTTTACATAGAAAGATTATTGTCACAATTGACAACTGAAAATAATTTTCAAAATAACTTGTTCTTTCAAGAATAAATTACCTTGAGTGTGACAACTAGAGCATTTTACCCAAACAATTGAGCCATTGAATGCTAATAAATGAAGAACCTCTTCAAAATGATACAGGAAAACATACATTTTTATATATAGCGAAAAACAACAGTAAAAAATTAATTTATTTCCTCATTGTTTTTGATTCTATTGAACTTTATTAGGCCTAAGTTTAAGTTAACTTCAACATTCATTTTCATAGTTTTGATCATTTTCAAGTACATTACCAAGAAACTTACTGCTAAATTTCAAACAAATTAAAATATTAAAACTTGCAAAATAGCATATTAAATTTAATAGATAATAATCGAAAAATGGACTGCTGACCGATAGACTGACACTGTGTAGGGGCGGATTTAATGTGGGGGGGGGGGGACGGCTCTGCCTCACACCTTTTCGGAAAATAAAATATATCAATATTATTAACATTGTCTATATAAAACTAAAAAAATATTCAGCAATCATAAGGCAAGAATCGATCTCTTAGCCTAAACATTTACACAAATACTGTAGATACTTAACACATACGTGTGTTGTGTACGTAATATAATAAAAAGGACACTTCTGATACCGTTTCTTGCCTTGTTATAAGACAATTATAGGGGGCGCTAGACTGTCAACGTTTAATAAACGTATACCTAGTATAAAAATAGTGATTAGAAAGATTTTGTTAAAAAATAATTATTGATGATATTTATTTTAGGCCATTAGGCCGAAATTAAGTTTTTTAATCATTCTAAGGTTTTATACTATACTTATTATTATTATTATTTATTATTGAACATATTTATACATTTATACATATACATTTAAAACAGATATAAAATATTGTAAAATACTAAAGACAGAACAATATTGCCAAATACAGTAGAGTAATAAAATGAGATATGTGATTTAAAATGTGTTAGTAATAATTAAAACAAATAAAGAAGCTAAAATGAATTTACAATTGTGGGTGCTGGTTACCTTATTCCATTATTGTAAGATTAATATTAACATTTCATTTAATGTTGACTTTATAATTAAATTTGAAATTCAAGTAATTTTTTGACTCTTTTATTACTAGCGGTAAAGCGTTGTATATTTGTGCACCCATGTATTTAAGTGACGTTTTCATTATATTAAGGTTTACTTTCGGTGGCACAATGTTTAGAAAATCATTATTCCTTGTATTATAGCCATGTCTATCAAATACCATTTCAATTTCATCACATTACATACTTCTAAGCATTTAAATGTTTTAACCATTTTCAATTTATCATGTAGGCCTGCATATGCATATTATGGTGTATATATTAACTATCATTTTTATTTATCATAGTTTGTTCTATTCAATTATGTAATCAAGAATAAATATGTTGAAAATATTTGTTTTTAATGTATGTCTATTATATACTATCTAGGACCATGATTTGCATACATAACAGATTGTTTTAAGATCTTTACGATAACGTATAAGGGAAGTGCAGTCTTTTAATAGCAAGTGTGGATTTACGTGGCGCAGCCGACGCCCCTGTTATCGCCAAAACTTAGTTCGCCCCCCCCCCCACCCCCACCTCCATATTAGGAGCCCATGGTCCGAACTTGGCCCTAAATATAAAAATTAGACATAAACATTAGCCAAATCAGGGTACCAGAACACGCAAAATGGGGAAATAACTGGAAAAGTGTGACCCACCTTCACCCCCTCCCTCTTTTTGTTTAGTTATTTGTTGGATCCTGGATACGGCCATGATAGTCGTGGTTTTGCTTGAGGAACAGTACCTTAACCGAAAGTAATGTATTGCAGGTAGTACAATAACTATTCAGTGGTACAGTAGCCTTCCGACTCACAGAAAAATTACTTTATAATTAATTCTATTTTTGGATAATTATTTCCTCCGAAGAGGATGGGCCGATCCTGGAGGTACTGCAATACCAGGCCAACCCGTGGCCAGGACGGAGCAAGCTCCTATTCCATGGCCTAATTTCAAAAATCAGTTTAATATAGAAGCTACTCGATGAGCAGCGTTTCAGATATTAAGCTGAAAAGAACAGATACTACACATGATCTTAGCCAAAAGGCCGAGAAGCGATACCGGTACACGTTTGGAAAAACATAAGTACCATAATACTTAATCCAAATGCATAGGTGTCGAAATGTGTATTAGTGTAAAATTCAATAAATCCCACATTGTTACCAATATTTAAGTAAAAGTAAATTATATTTATTTTAATAATTTATATTTCAATTAGTTAATTACATAATTACATTATTTTTTGAAAAAATATAATAAAATACTAGCATAAGCGTATTTCCAAAGAAACAATTTAAATATTCATGATGTTATGCTTGAATGGTTTAAGTTATTTTGTTTAGCGCCCTCATTCAGTAAACATTATACTGACCAGATACTGACAACAGGAATAGAAAATCACGTAATTATGACAGTACTGTATTTATTACACTACATAACAATAACATGATACAAATTACAATGAACAAATTAAACAGAATATTCTTTGATATTTTGAGAGGTATTAATATTCTGAAAGCCAATGGCGTAAATGAAATTATTTTAAAGTAATATATTTTACGTATTACAAAATTTATACTAACCATTTCAAGCTGATTCACTTCATAATGTAACATCTTCATTTCACGTGACTCGCCTTCTATCAGTGCGTTCAGATCACTAGCTAGGTTGTTAATCTGTTGCGCAACGCTCGCCAACGCGTGCGTCACACATAGTTTCGTCTGTTCCACAACTGCTATCTCAGCTTCCTTACTATTGGCCTTCAAAATAATACATAAACTCTTTATTGATAGAAATAAATACAATATTACATTCACATTAGGCCTACGTTGAGGCATTGTGTTACGTGGCACTTTGTATGCACGTTTTGGACGCGCCCTCTCTTTTCAGGTAAAACATCTTTCTTAGCCTGTTTGCCAAAAAGTACAAAATATTCACATAAATCATAGTAGGCAAAACAATGAAATCAAAATAGCTTATAAGCTAATCGAGTTTGGTTCCATCCGAGCTAAATAATGATTAATTTCCTAAAAAAGGCTTACCCTTTAAATAATGGTACATTGTATTTTTGAAATAAATCACAACTACGAACAAAATAAACTTAATTGCGTACTAAATAATTTTCTCAAACCTATGTTCCAAATTAATACTTATTAAACCAAGTGGTTCCACAGTTTGGCACCCGCATATGACATGGCGACTAGTGTTTATTTTTCTGGACGTACAGATACCAAACTTAAAACTGGTATTTCACAATGCATTACGGTTTTACAATAATCATTTAAAATATAGCAAAAGTTCAGGCGCGGATTTAAGGATTTAAGGGGTGGGGGCGGTGGCAGGCTTAAGCCCCCTACAATTGACCCGATTTTTTTGGCTTTAAATAACGGCAATGCACTAATATAAAATGATGCACAGCGGCTGTAGGGGGACCCCCTAGAGGATAAGTGCTCCTTTTAACCTAAAAGGAGGGTTTTTTGCTTGTAAAAAACGAAATCGGGATTTAATCCCCCCCCCCCCATCTCTAATCCTGTATTAGTAACAGAAAGCGGGTCCTAAACGTAAAGCCTCTCGATAACAAGCCCCACCCCCAAT
>JAOTQE010073289.1:0-16665 GCA_025631205.1 Nesometra sesokonis
ACCGCTACTAGCGTTCGATTAGCTGATCCGTCCCCATCTCGCGTAATCCTACCAGAGAATAGGAGGCCTAGCCTGGTTGGCCTAGACAATAATGATGGAGTTTTCATGCCGTTTTTTGCAGTCATTTGTTATTTAAATATACTCGAACAACATATACAACAAAAATTTTGCTCCGGAGTCTGTCTTTAAGGTGGTATAAACGTTGAATGTATGAACTGTTGTATATTGTTGAAATAAAATAAAATTTGAAAAAAATGTCACTTTTTTAATTTCTGCCTTTTGTGGAAAACTAGCATTTGCGACTTATGTCTCGTTTGGCTGCCACATATATGAAAATAGGACATACACAGCCAAGCACAATATGATCTGATATCGGAATTACTAAACCTCTCAATTAATCAGACTTGCTGACAAATATATTATAAGCATACCTTATAGTTCATTTTTCTTATGGATTACGAAGTAGCGAATAATCCTATACCTGTATTAACAGTCGCACCTCAGGGAGAGGTATTGTAATAAGTTTCGTCTATCTGTCTAGCCACTTTCACACAAATATCACAGTGTTACCATAACAATGCCGGCATTATTGCCAGTCTAAAACCTTTCACACAGGTCAGATTTCGGTAATATGACGGTTTCATGTGTGAAAGGGTTCAATATAAAAGCACATAATTGTTAGTCTTGATTATAGAAGGCGCTATTTTTACCAATATTTCCAACTTTAAAATTTATTTAGTTCTGCTTCACCGCGTAAGCCGCCATTATAGGCCTACCATTGAATAAAGAAATACCTGTTTCTTTCAGTGGACTATTTCAAACACATCCAGCCTAAACCAGAAACAGCAATACAGTGACAATATAGTCTAGAGTCTTAGGTGGGCTAACGGGTGCCGGTATTGGAGGGAATGTACCCTTTCACACTAAGTCCGGAATTGGCGAATTACCGTAATATTTCCGTTTTACGGTTTTATATCTTTCTACTTTCTAATCGCAAAAACTATTGAACAGATTTACATCAAATTAATTTTCAGAAAATTTTGACCAACCGTTAAATTAATTAAACAGTTTGTTGCCATGATAACTGATTTAGCCCAGTTTGATTCAAACTTTGCAGACAGCAAGATTATAACAAGACAAAAAACATGAACGCTATTGATTGTGGGGCTTCTAGGCCTATGATTAGGCCTACTATTTTTACGTTGTTTTCGGATCATGATATTTTTTGGAAAGCGATGACACGGCGAAGCCCTGGCTAATTTGTATTTGTCACGTTTTTAGCGTTCAATGATAATGGATAGATCATGAAGTAAATAACTGCAGTACAGCACAGCACACATTGGTTGATATTATTTTGTGTTTTAGACAACAAAACCGTAGGTCTACTGTAGCCTTAATATTCTTTCCACTATCAAATAATAGAAATACAACAAGTAGAGCCTACCGTACTCGTATAGAATCTCGAAGACCTTCGGCTCTGTGCTATCATTCTAAATGTTATTTGTTTTAATTCATATATTTTCTGAAACTCATATTTTTTGGATCAATATCTTCTATTATTTAAAGATTTCCAAAAATGTTCGTTATTTGATTCTAAAACTCTGTTTTTATTGTCGAGCAGTAGTTGGCCATGCGGGTAAAAGATTTCACTTGTAATCTGCAATTGCATTCCCTCACAGGGTCGAGTCTCGTGGACTATACACATTTTACAAGTTTTTGACTGTTCGCTATTTCCTTCTAAAAGCATGTTTTATTTTGTTGTCCAGTCTTGGTTGACCGAGTGGATAAGATGATTGGCTTGTTATTTACGAATGGGTTAAACTCCACAAAAATATTTGGTTTTTGATTAAAAATCGTTTGGTTCTGAAAAATTAGAGAATTATTTTTTAATAAAATTTTAAAAATACTGATAATAATCTACACAAAACGGGAAGTTATGATTTTACAGAATACCGTAAAGGTGTTTTTTTTTTTGGAGTTTATTTCTTTTATACTTACAAATTTCGAAGATATATTATTTTATAATAGCCTATCCTATTGTACACAGTTATGCCGAGTTACAACGACTAAATAGACCAACAATACCAATAAACTGTAATATTGGCTTCGCTCTGCCACATATTATGTTGCAGAGCCAAGCCAAATGAAGCATAGGTCGAAAGGTAGAAACATGAAATTGGTTAAAGCATTTTAAACATTTCAACTTTCATACTGCATTAACCATTTCCAGATACATGTTTACGAAATGTTAAAAAATGCTAATAAGCAATTTTCAAATACTTTTTTTTCAAAACTTACATTCTATATGTTCGATCTTTGATTTTTTTTTTCATAACTTTGCAAGGAAACTTCCTATGAAACTGATTTTTGTTAAAGATAATGTGCAGTTCATAGTTAACTTCATAAATAACTAAATTTTCAATTGTTTTGAGTTATGCCTCATTTCGCTTGGCTCTGCTACATATTTCTATCTAAAATGTGAAAATTAAAACGGAAATCACATTTCAATTAATTATTATATCATGTGTCTTTGATCCGTATAATTCTTGCAACATGTAGCGAAGATGATCCATACCGACCTTCGATGTCCGTAATACACCTGCTTTTTACATCGCATGCGCAGTCGACAGGTAAATAATATATAGCGCTTATTGTGCTTTGGTTGGTCTGTGTTTATTAGTTTCAGTTGAGTAGGTTTTCTGAGCAGCAGGTATTACGCGTGTTAGTTCGTGCTCAATAATCACAACCGATTGTGCACTTGGAGGACATACACGCTTTGTATTATTTCCCTACGGTTGTTGAACAACGTTTTGCAAATTGATTTTGTATTCTTGGTTGCGATATTCCGGCAAGTACGTGATAAATGGGTGATAAACAGTGGTAATAGGGGATTTCCCTTCTGTGAATCGGTGAGTTTACGTGTATTCTTTTTCAGTCTTTCTGGGATTTGAAATTTGTTTTGACTTAACCAAAGTATAGCATTATTATTTAGTGAACAAATATTTACCAAAGGCAAATAAATCTGATAGGTATATAAAAAATACAAGCGCTAAGGAAGTGCATTAGAAATACATAGTGATAAGAAACAAATGATAAATATTTTGAAATTTAGTTACAGAGCTCATATAAAAGGTCTAGATCTATAATATAAAGATCTATAATTTTGAAAAAGTTAACGATAACATTTAAACCGAGTTGTTCCGCAAAATGTTCATATTTTAATACGATGTGCGCATAACTCTATAGTGCTTTCTTGACGTCTTAAACAGTTACAGAATAATCGTCCTATTACAATTTTGATATCAATCAATCAATTTGTGATTTATTGTTAGGTTCAATAGCTATAAATTCTTACCGCGGGAAATATTGTCTAGCAAAAGCACCTACAAAATGATTAACTCAACGTTAAAGTTGAAATTAACGTCAACAGAAAAATGTTTCGAAGTTCGTAGGCTTAATGTAGCGGTGTAATGGACGAGGATGTTTAGGTGATCAGTTCGACAAAAAATGAAAAGTAAATTTACCGGGCTTATATAAATATGAAGATAAGGTACTCGAAAACCACCACTCTGAAAAACAAACATACTTTCATCATAAAACCCGTGGAATACAGGAAATGACATTATTTTTGTTTGTGCTTGTCAAAATCAGATCGGTACTTGCCCAGGTAATGTAACCTGTTAAGTAGACCTACCCCACTTTTATTTAAATTTTAAATTTAAATGTGTCGAAGTAGTACCGTCCCATACTAGAAACTTACTTATTCAAAGTGTATTTTTCTGTGTTACTTTAAGATTAGTTTTACCTCTCTTTCGCATTATCGTGCAGTATAGCCTACTCCATGGTAAGATCGGCCTAAAGCATTCAAGACCGACACTTCTTAACGCAAATGTTATGTTTGAAATGTATTCACCCGGAGTCGATTTAAATGGGGACTAAACAGTCGTAACGCCCTCTCCCTCTAAAATTGCCCCAAATATATTTCTGCCTTCCAAGAGCTGAAATACACTATACTAGAGGACATTATTACAGCAAACAACGTTTTTCTTTTGTTTTATTTATTTATGTTTTATTTTTTGGTTGCTAAAACTCAGGATAACCACATACTGACTGACTCATCAACATTTAGAGTTTGTTCTTTAGGCCTAGTTGCAATTATAGATCTGTAACAAAAACGATACTAACTTAAATCCATACAAAGTGCACGGAAATGACCTTCTTGTTACGATGTATTTCGACGTTAAAATAAAACGTAACGGACATACTTGCAAGCCCACGAGATATCATTTGAAAGGTATTCGTCCCTTGCCTCTCGTTTCTTTAGGCTCATGTTATTCGAATCATTCTAATATTTCCTGGTGATTAGGGTGACATATTAGTTGTAATCTGGTATCATTTATCAAATATATCGCTATGGTGAGATGTGATATTTCTACGACATTATTTCATTAACTACGCGTAACGAGATTCTTACGTTTCCATCGCAACGACTACATTTTGCCTGTTTATGGTTACGAATGCAAAATTAAGAGACTATGATGTTTTTTTTTAAAATTAAACAAGAGTTAACAACTAACATAAGTGTATGTAGTTAAATATTATAAATGAATGAAATTGTGCTAGTCCTAATATTTGTATAATTTATTCGATATATTCATTATTTACTTTGCTTCTATGGCATTATCATTAATCATATAATAAGCCTATGGATCTTCATTAACATCATTATAATCACTGGTGTTCTGCTATGTAGCAGGCCATCATAAGAAGAACATTGATTTATGGGCTTTACTACTTTGATCTGTCACTTCTCTTCAAATCTATATCCCCTCCTCTAAATATTTGGTAGGAATTTTGGACGTGTGTTTTCTTTTTATCTCAAATCCAGAAATCATTTTATTGACCCAAATTTATTTAGATGTTATTTTGTACGAATATCACAAAATACACAACAAAATAAATGATGCCGAATACGTTTATGCTGATTAGAGAAATTAAATATGATACATTAGAAATGTTTAATATGAATAAGTTCGTAAAAAAACTAATTTAGGGCTAGACACGCCGTGGTAATTAACCACCAAAAAATCTATTATTAATACAATTATCAAGTATAATTATAATTAAACACAATGCCAATTAATGTAGAGTGACAGATGTTGTTTTGAGAATTTTTGAATAAAGTGACTATAGGCCTATAAAAGAATATTGTAGTAGTAATACTAGGCATATTTATAATTCATCATCATCATCATCACCATCGTCGTCGTCGTCGTCATCATCATCATTATCATCATCATCATCATCATCATCATTAGGCTTTTTCATGGATGTGTGAGCCTTTCTTAAGCACCGGCGTCTCAAACATGTTCCATCTCTATCTATCCGGTGCCTTTCTTTCCCAATACATATATAATTTCCACGATGTAGCGGTATCATCTCTCAATCTTATTTTGTGTCATTCTCTTTTCCTGTTCTCTGATGCCGATTTGTTATTCGTTGTCTGTTATCACTCATTATTGAAACATATCCTGTCAATCTCTATTTAATTTTACTTCTCGAAATTGTGTGTCTTACTCTATCTCTTAACAGATCTATCTCCAAGCTCCTTGGTTCTGTTCCAGCTAGGCTTTTTAGTAGTCCTCTGTTAGGCCTATTGATTTTTGGATACACCAGACGACAACTCTTCTTAATGATATTAGTATGTTTCTATTTATCGGAATATACACATTCCATTACATCTTCATCCTGCTTTCACTCCGATTTTAATTTCTTCTTTTTTATGTTATTCATATTGAATATTACAATCACCATACATACAGTAATGCAATATTATACGACATAATATAAAACTGTTCATACGACAACTTAATTGTCTAATTGTGTAGGCTTGGAAGAAACTAAATTAAGAGATAAGAGTCATTATTGGCACAACGACTACCTAGTTGCCTACAACAACACATCCTTACAAATTGAGGAGGTTGTCATGGGAACACATACAACGGATTTATTGAATAATTATGATTGATTGATGGCTAATGCAATAGGTAGGGTTTCAATTTAAATCAACACTATACCTTATTATTACACATTAATATCGGAATAAGTTATACATTTTATTAATGGAAGGCGCAATAGGTAACGTTTCAGTTTAAAGGGCAACTCCGGGATTAAATTTTCTATGGATAAACATATAGAACAATTAGTTGTGAACTAATTGACAAAATTTCACAACATTAGGACAATGAGATAATGAAAGAAAAAAAATGTCTACGATAAATCAAAAAGTGGGTCTACTAAACGCAATGCTAAAGAATAAAAAAAATACAGATTTTGAAAGAGCTGTGTTAGAAAACCATATCAAAAATCACAATAAAAATTCCCTGTTGTAGTGTGACATTGGCTGATCCTTCCATTTTATGTAAATTATAGACCTATTTGTAAAGTGATTTTGGTTTTTAAGCACAACCCTTTCAAAATCTCTAATTTTCCTATTCTTTAACAGTGTGTAATTTGAGTAGACGCACTTTTGATTTGGGACTCACTTTGCAACATGTTTTTCAGCATTATTATCATTGTCCCAATGTTGTGAATTTTTGTCAGTTAGGTCACAACTACTTGTTCTATAGATTTATCCATAAAAAAAAATAATCCCGGAGGTACCCTTTAAAGCATACACTACGGTACGGTATACGGTTATTATTGCATAGTAACAATAAGTTATGTAATTTTATTAATGAATTATACAATAAGTAACCTTTCAGTATAACGCAACAATATACGTTATTATTGCACAGTAACAATAGGCCTAATAATAATGGATTATACAATAGATAACCTTTC
The DNA here is from genome assembly GCA_025631205.1 of Nesometra sesokonis. NCBI lineage: Eukaryota > Metazoa > Echinodermata > Crinoidea > Comatulida > Antedonidae > Nesometra > Nesometra sesokonis. Next base: position 6,844 of record JAOTQE010073289.1, read on the forward strand.
AGTTTAAAGCAACACTATCCGTTGATTACACAGTAACAATACAACTTAATGGAAAGTGCAATATGTAACGTTTCAGTTTTTATGTGACAGAACAGAGTCAAACAGGCATACGTTGCAAAGCTGGTAATTGTTTCTTTAAATTGCCATTTGCCTCAAATTTTATTTTTATTTCAGAAACATAGTTTAAACATTCAACGTTCATACTACATTAACAAATTCCAGATATATGATCAGAAAATATTTTTAAAATACATGCAATTTAAAATGGCCCTGCTGATGTTAAGCAATTTTCAAATTCCGTTTTCTTAAAACTTACCGTACATTTTAAATGTTTAAACTTTGGTTGTTAATAACTTCGCAAGGAAACATCGTATGAAACTGTTTTTATGTTATAGATAATTATGCGTCATTTTATAATAAGTCTGTAAATAACTCAATTTTCATTTTTTCCGACTTATGCCTCCTCTGGCTTAGCTCTGCCACACGTTATTATTGCACAGTACGATAAATTAAGCCATAGGCCTAATCAGATTATGCAATAGGTAATATTTCAGTTTAAATTAAGACTGATACGTTGTTATTGCACAGTACGATAAGCTATGCATTTTGTTGATGAATTATGTAATATACAACGTTTCAGCTTAAAGCAACACGATTATTGTACAGTAAAGTTATGTTATTTTGTGGATAATGTAACATTCTGTTTAAAGCTACATTAAAATTCAAAACAACAAGCATAGGCTAAGGACCTGGTCATCCTACCTCTCATTGCCGAGATGGACTCCCAAAACAACTCATTCCCATTCGTACATGCGACTACATCGTTTCAACACTATATTATTATTGCACATAAGATTGGCCTACTATATTGATGGATAATACTATAGAAAGGACACCGTATGCAATGCCGAGATTAACTCTTAAACACAAGTCATACCCATGATTCGTTCATGGTATAATTTTACCTTATTACATTGCAGTAACACTATATTTTATTTTTACACAAAATATACTGTATTGATGGATAATACAATAGAAAGAACCTGACCACCGTACCACGCAATGCCGAGATGGACTCCTAAACGCAACTCATTCCCCTGCGTTCATTGTGGCATATGGGGTAAATTTACCTTAGGGATCATGTCAAACTTAATCTACTGCAGTTACTGCAGTAATCAAGTGCTATTATGTTTTGTACTTTTGAAACTAAAACAAAAAGTTACCTCTTGAAATGTTGTTTTTATTAAATTTCTGTGGCTTTTGAACTAACACTGTTAGATGGACTCCTCACATCTATTAGGCCTATGGGTTAATGCAATAGGAACGTTTCGGCACTATAGGCTATTGTTTTTATTGCACAATATATTATTGATGGAGACCTGATCGCCCTACACACGAAATGCCGAGATGGACTTCTAAACATATCTCACTCCACTACGTTCATTGTGGCATGGGCAACCTTTGCCTTAATGCAATAGGCAACGTTTCGGTTTAACAGGCCCTATCCACAAAAGATATATTGATGGATATATTGGTGGATAGGCCTAACACAGCAAATAGGAACTAACTGACCAGCTTACCATGCAATGTTTCTACGGTGCATTGCATTAGTTTAATATTTACATGTATTATCTTCTTTAGCTGCCTCTATTAAGTGCGTGAATTTAATAAAACAGAGAATGCTTTTTGGTTAATGTTTTTGTAGCGTATTTTATGAAACGCTGTGTCCACTCATCAGCTATTAATGATCTACAACCGCAATATAAGTAGAAATGTTGCTGATAATTTTTACAGTAATTACGGAAATATTTTCCATTAAATGCACTCAGAAATGCTCTCAAGTCATTAGTGTTTAAAGCTCTAACCAGTACTTGTACCTCGATAAGCTCCGACTCTATGACGTCCTTATGACATTTTTTTTTGTTTTCCTAAATATCATAAAATAATTTCTTTATGGTAAGCGGTTTTTACTTAGGCCTAAGCTAACTTATTTAAAAATCGCTTACCTAGTGTAAAGAGATTTGTATTATTTTATAAATTATATGAAAACTCAAAACTAAAACTAAAACTACTAAAACTCGGTTTGCTATCAACTGATAGTTAGTCGAGCGGGCAAGACGTTTGGCATGTAATCGTCAATGGAGTTCAATCACAGGTTCAAGTCACCTTAAAATATAGGCCTAAAAAATATTTTTTTTATAAATTTACCTGTCGTTACTTTCTTCTAAAACTCACTTCTGTTGTCCAGTGATAGTTGGCCAAACGGGTGAAACGGGTGACTTGTAACCTAAAATGAAATTTTCGTACGGGTTCAATTTCCCTTCGTGACTGTGAAAAAAAAATAAAACAATCAAGCGCCCTAAATAATTTTACTAAATATTAAATCGTATTGAAACATTTGATGTTATAGAGTATGGTGTTTAGATACCACAAGTGTTTACTTATTTTAAAAAAGACAGGAGAAAAGTGTGTGTTTATGGTCTAAACTCTGTTTAGTGTGTATAGTAAAGAACAAGTAGAACTCGTATCTTGGTATGTAGAAACGTACGTGAATTTATTTGCTTTTAAATTTGTTTGATATTGTATTTTTTTCTAAAACTCATCTTTTCGGCTGACAGTTTGCACACTTGAGGCAAGGCATGGAAAACCACCAAGTTGTCGCACATGAAGTTAATGAGAAATAAGCAAACAATCAACAGAAAGTATAAAGAAATACATAGGAAAATTTGGTCTATTTTGTTCAATAACTTTGGTTATAGTTGACCGATTTTAATAATTGACCCCTCATTTTGTAGCTTATAACAAGTGCAATACGGTTTTTGCATTAACTCCATTTTTCAACTTTCCGACAAGTTGGTGATTTCGCCATTTCTTATGCCTCATTTGGTACGACCATTGACTTACAACTAGCATGAGATTAAATTCAAGCGTGGATTCCCTCTTATGACCACTAAACAAAACAATTTTGTTTTAAAAGAAGCCCTTCTCATATTTCCGTCCACTATAAAAAGATCTATGCTTACTTAATCACACGGTCAGTTTGAAGAGCTGTTGGTCAGAGTTTAAAAAATAACCGTTCATGATCATAAATTGTAGAAGCTAATCAAAAAGAGCATGTAACTAAAATATATCTTACCTAGCATTATGACATTTTAAATTTGAGATGTGCTACTCTTATTTAAGCTCATATAGTTTTCAGCTTTTTCCTTAGCTCAGGTTCATACGATTTCTTGACCTACATTTAAAATGCAGGCAGGATTTTTATGTATTTTGGAGAAATTACAGTACATGTTAAAATCAACTAATCAATCGCCCATGCAGTCATTAAATTATCCATTCAATTAATAAATAAATCAATCAATCAACTAAGCAACCTGCTCCCACCATTACAGATCGAAAATCCCGTTTGGCACTTCGAAATCAAAAGTATGGCATAATATTTATTAACGTTGTTGAATCATCGAGAGGGCGTCTGGGGGTACAGTTGAAATAATGAAATAGTGCATTAATAATATAAATCAAAGTGGTCGTTAACGTTGTTAAGTTTTAAATAAATCAATCGATAATGGTTATTTTGGTGTTCAAAGTGAGGATATATTAATACATGTTGAATAGCTCACATTGACTGTTGTTGATAATATATATTTACCTAAACGAATTGTGACAAGCCAATCGGAACGTAAAGCAGTATTATAATGCCAAATTTAATATATAGACCTATATGTGGTCTCACCACAAAATGAGTCTCATGGTGGGAAAATCGAAAATTAAATTATTGGTACCTTCTCATATAGGATAATAGGCCTTAGCTGTAATCAACATTTATTCCTTGGATAAGTACATAAATTGGCATTGGAAATATTTAGTGTGGAAACACATAAAGTAGTCAAACAATAAATAATAATAAATGAATAATAGCGAGGTTTCGCTACTTTACGAAATAATAAAAACGAAAACGGATACGTCATAAATACTTGTAAAGTTTAAATAGAACACCTTAATATTTGTCACATTTGGTGACGCATACCCATAATTCTTCATTTCACTTTTACTTGTATATTTATATTTAAATGCGTTATGTAAATAAATGAACTTGAACTTGAATATTTTAGGACGATCATCAACGATTCATAGGTGGAAAATTGATAAATTTTGAACACATTTAGCACCTTTCAAAAATGGAAGTGTGACGTATGTTACGGCACATTTTGGTAACAAATTTCTGTTAACCAAAATTTGCAGTTACCAAAATGTGCCGTAACGTAGTTACGGCACATTTTAGGTTACGGCACATTTTGGTAAACTGCACGTGCAATTTACCAAAATGTGCCGAAACAGACGTATCCGTTTTCGATTTCGTAAATTTGTGAAACCTTACTAATTAAAAGACTATAAATCCCAGAAATGTTCATGGACACTTTTCTGCAGGTAAACTGATCTAAAAAAGTATTGTTATATATAACATAGAAGTACCATAGTACTCATAAATGGTTAAAACTAAACTTCTCACAAATTTGACGATGTGGTTCATTTCGTGGTGAGTCTTAACATTTTAAATTGTAGTTGTAGAGAAAATCTTACTAAAAAGTGTTACGTGAACTGTAAATTAGTTCCGGTAGGCCTATCTACAAACGAATCTGTAGGTCTACAAACTGACCAGGTGAGAATGCAAATACCAGAATGAAAGGTATCCCGCTCCTCGGTTGTTGGAATGTTAAGACAGGTGGGGATACTTGGTTTAAAACAATTAAAATTACACTGATAATTCTTAATGTTTCTCAACTGTGTAGAATAAGGTCCAACGAACAACACTAGTTTGTATGACTTCAGGACCTGACCGAGGATGTAAGATGCAATCTTTACTGTGCAAAAATGATGTAGTATAATATATTTACGCATTGGGTGTTTAAAGTACGTAACTGGGCCTATATAAATTGATAGGCCGATAACATACGATGGAAAAACGTTGATGTATACATTTACATAGACTTGCTCCAAGTCTGTATATTATTATTTACAGTGGATGATGAAGTTTTTTAGTGGTGTGAGGTTTGTCGTTACTAAAAATCAGAAAGGTATGGCGATCCTCCTGCTATGGAACGCAATGGGTGCCTTTTAATCGTCTTTTACGAATTAAAGAGAATCACCATCTTGAACCTAGACTAACATTTACAGTATGTACCCGCACTTCAATCAGAGATGCTAGATTGGTTGAGACGTGAGATGTATTGATTTATGGAAATGGCAGAGCTCCTGTTACTCGACCGGTAAACGAGCAGTACACGCGAAATAACAGCAATACAGAACCGCGTCTACTCCCTGAATAAACTAATGGAGATATACCATTGTCTTGTCCGTACTTTGAACCATTCCTGTTGCTTAAAATAAGTATCGTTTAAGCTTATGCGCGGGCAGGAGCGAATACAGTTCAGACTTCAAGTGTTTGAGATGATGCCAGTTATGTGGTTTTCTTGGACAAGACATCAACTGATATAGCCCCCAATTCATTAGACCACAGAGGCTCATGGATGGACTGTTAATATATCGTATCACACAATGATACCACCAAGAGGAAAAAGAAAAATATTGAAAAATAGTAATGTAGCGACTAGAATTAAGTCCCCGATATCTGCAGACGGTACCGTTTTCACCTCATCAGTGCAGATATGGTGTGACCAAGCATAGTGGGACCAGTGTAAGGCAGGGCTTAGACCAGTCTATCAAATGCAACACTAAATAATAAATTAGCAGCCTGATGGTACTTGCTTAGTTTAGCCAACTACAGTTGAACCTCTCTGTGTGGACACCTCTCGTAAGCGGACACCTCCTATAACGGACACTAATTCAAAGACCCATTTGTTTTTCTTATCTATTCAATGCATTTGGTACCTCTCGTAAGCGGACACCTCCCGTAAGCGGACGCGGACACGTTTTGTCTTAAAATTTCGATTTTCTGTATGTTAATTTACCTCCCATAAGCGGACAACCCGGAAAATGTGAATTTTCTACACAACGAATGCAAATTTCTGTAAAAAATTGTCCTTATACTGTAATGGTTGTAAATCATATTACTGAACGGATCTTAAAAAATGATAAAAAATATTTAATAAAATATAAAATACGGTGTCTAGACATTTGAGAGGCCATTTGTGTTGAGAAGGCCCGGCCGTGAAATGTGTGACGTAAGGGCAAATACATAATTTTACAACTTCGGCCCTCTATCGGCCGAAATTCTCGTAAGCGGACACCTCCCGTAAGCGGACACTTTTTCCGGACCCGAGGGTGTCCGCTTACGGGAGGTTCAACTGTATAGGCCTACAATGGGTAAATTATGTAACCTGGGCTACAATTCCATCCATAGGGGATATCAAACGTGCCGGATATGTGCCAAATGTTTAAGGTTTGGGAGGGCAACCGTGAACCATGGTGGTTGAAAATTTAGGGCGCTTGATTGATTTACAGTAGGCCTATTGTTTTTATCTAGTCCTGAACTAAATCGAACGCGGTCTTGAAGAATATAATTACAGACAAGTGAGCCGTTCTCCCACTCGGCCAATTGTCGTACTAAAACAGAACTACATGTCAAGCGTTATGCCTACTCGGCTAACCATCGGTCGACAACACACATGCGCTTTAGAAGAAAATAGGGAGATTACGCAACTTCACGAAATTATGGAAACGGATACGTCATAAATTCTTATAACGTTTGAATAGAACACCTTGAATATGTCACTTTTGGTCAGTAATTTAGTACGATCACCAACGACACGTAGGTGGACAATTTGATATATTTTACATTTAGCAACTTTTAAAAATGTAAGTGTGGCGTATCCGTTTCCGTTATTGTATTTCGTAATTTTGCGAAACCTCCCTATTAACGAATTAAAAACATGTTTAACGTAGGCCTATCATTGTATTATATATCATAGTACATATATTTAGATGGATTGCAGAGAACCGGAACTCTCCGCAATACGAATACTTGTGTTTTTAATTTTCAACAAGGCAAAGTAATCGTAAACGATTACACCCTCGCCTATTTTTTGAAGGAGGTTTCCCTCTTGTGTTTGTTAATTTGTGTGTTCATTTGTGAACAGTCTAAAACCATAGTTTTCACTTTTTGTCCTACTTTCACTGTGATAGGGAGGTATCAGACACACAGAATAAACATACTACATACTCTATTCAGTCTCAAGAAAGGTTATGTTTGGAATTTTAATGGCAATAGCTAACAGATAGGACCAGAGTATATCAGAAATTGTCAGGCTTTTTTTGTCACTTAAGAGATAGAGGGCAGTAGACACAAAATCATATAGATTAGAATCCAGAATTCATGTGGTAAGGCGGACCATCACCAAACCTCTGGAGGACCTAGATACGGTTTGTTCTGACATTGTTTGAAAATTTGAAGTAAATCGTCCCAATAGTTTTTGAGATATTGATGCAGACAGACAGACACACACACACACACACACACAGAGACAGACAGACAGACAGACAGACAGACGCAGCTCATTGCAATACCCTCCCTACTTCAGTGGGCGAGGGTAATGAGGCTTAGTACAGTTAACTACAAGCAGCTTATTCCTCTCCGTTTAGTACCGTATTGAATATAGAAACTAACCTTTCCATTATCGACGCATGGAAGATGACACTGCTTCAGTTCCTTATTAATTTAATATATTAATAGATCATGTAGCAATTATAATATGTGACAATTTTCAAAATATTTTATTTAAAAAGGTTTTTTTATAATAGTGTAATAATAATTTAAAATTAAAGAAACCATTCTCCGGGATTTGGTTAGTGTTATACAACGAAGCTAATAACAAATGTTAAGTGAAGGTGTACACAATATATCTTGACATCTACTGTGGAAACGACGTTAACAACGATATCTGTTGTCACTTTAATGCATTAATCTTGGTGTTCAATTTCTAAGTTTAATGTCAAGGGTCGACCCTACTAGCACCTAAGGCTAGACGGTCGTGAACCATCAACCACCAACAACCAGCTATCTGTCGGACTAGAGTAGCTAGCCTATCATTCCCAAGTACTTCAGTCGGGCTGAGTACCTAGGCCTGGGAGGATTGGCAATATCCAAATGATTCCTGAAGTGCTAAACAATTTGTTTAAGGACGTAGGTCTAATAACTGTTACCACAAGTAAATTAAGTCATTGATCTTTTCGTGCTGGAGTAGCTAGGCCTGGCAGTGTTGTCAATATTGTTAGAAAGATTTCATGAGTGCCAAAAATCAAGTGAAAGACGTGCCAAGAAATACAATTATAAGTAATTATGTTGGGTTGGGGTGGCTAGGCAGTGCGTCAAATGTTAGAAAGATTCCATGAGTGTCAAAAATACAGTGAAAGACATACCAATCGATACAATTATAAGTCATTGATACTGTCGGTCTGGAGTAGCTAGGCCTGACAGTATCGTCTAGAAAGATTCATAGTCATAGGAAGGTGTCGCAGATTCACGAAATACGAAAACGATACGTCGTAAATTCTTGCGTGTTAATTAAACACCTTGAATAACTATTATAGTTGGTCAGTATTTTACGACGATCATCAACAATTTGTAGGTAGAAAATTTGATTTATTTTTTAACACATTCAGCAACTTTCAAAAATGGAAGTGCGATGTATCCGTTTTCGTTTTTGTATTTTGTGAAGTTTGGAAACCTCACTATACGAATCCCTGCCAATCACTAGATTTAATCCATACCGTTATTACAAGTATATTTCCAGTCATGAAGGTGTTATTGGCTTGGATAGAAAACAACAACCTCCGGCAATAAATGAAAATACAGTATCCTATCAAATCAAAGTACAATTAAGTGGCTTGATTTGATTTACTCTGTGCAATTCAGCAACGATTACTTACGAAAGTGAGAGATGGACTTAGGTCCAATGTGGTTCTTCTGGTGCTGATTAGGTAGTACATCTTGCGATAACCCTTTAATCTTTTTCTTCGAAGAGTGTATTCCGAAAAAAAGATTTTTACACATACGGCCAACGGATTAACGTCTCATCTGAAGGACTGTACTATTAACTTTAATTCTTATAAGCCTCGTTATAAAAAAAAAATCGTGGATTCAGAATAGGCCTATAGGGCATAGCGAGTATCCCAACTCACCACTACCCTTTTTTCGAAGAGTGTATTCCGTTGTATAACGTACTCCGGCATTGTTGCACATACGGACAACGGATTCGATTACTTACGAAAGTGAGAGATGGACTTAGGTCCAATGTGGTTCTTCTGGTGCTGATTAGGTAGTACATCTTGCGATAACCCTTTAATCTTTTTTTTTCGAAGAGTGTATTCCGAAAAAACAATTTTTGCAGATACGGCCAACGGATTAACGTCTATTCTGAAGGACAGTGCACTTATATCTTTAATTCTGATAAGCCTCGTTATAAAAAAAAATCGTGGATTCAGAATAGGCCTATAGGGCATCCTTTAATCTTTTTTCGAAGAGTGTATTCCGTTGTATAACGTACTCCGGCATTGTTGCACATACGGCCAACCGATTAACGTCTCATCTGAAGGACAGTGCAGTATTAACTTTATAAGCCTCGTTATAAAAATGGTGGATTCAGAATAGGCATATAGGGCATAGCGAGTACTCAGAGTTCCAACTCGCCTCAACCCCACCTTTTACTTTTAAAAAAGTAATGGTTTAAATGGGTTCTTGTCCTGTATATCGAACTCCTAAAGAACTCTTAAAGAAGACAAGAAACCGGGAATTATGGCGGCTCATGATTGCCGAAAGAGAGAGAGAGAGAGAGAGAGAGAGAGGGGGGGGGGGGGGGAGGGGAA
>JAOTQE010073300.1:0-16665 GCA_025631205.1 Nesometra sesokonis
TGGGCCTACGGTTTATAGTCCTTATCCGAGAAGACTTGTTCCACCACCAGAACCATGGTGCGAGCGGGCTTCGAACCTGTGCTGTTGTTTATGCATGGTTCACAGTTCCCCTGCTTTAACCGCTCGGCCATACAACTCGCAAGTGTGCCAAAATTCGTCAAAATCAGTTAAGGGTTGGAAAAAATTGAGTGGTTTGGCATGGAATGACCCATTTACTTTATAATTTGTCATATGGTCTTTAAGTTTGTTTTGATGTTTTTCTTTCTTGTTATTTTCTAGGTCTGGAGTTTGCATATTCTCAGTCCCCTAAGGTGTTACAAGGTGTGGTAATGGGACTGTTTCTCCTAACTAATGGTCTGGGTAGCTATGTTGGTTCATTACTGGTTATTATTGTCAATGCTGCAACTAAAGGTAAGTCATTGTAGTTTCAAGTGTACCATGATATCTACACACATTTGTGGCATAGCCAAACCAAAGGAGGGATAAGTGGAAGCAGTTGGTGCTGCGGTTGCTTTTCAGACTTAAATCAGTGGTTTGAGGCTCACTCTGGTCACTTGTTGGTGTTTCTAGGCAAGAATCTCTCCACCTAAGGGTATAATTGAGTACCTGGGAGGTACAAATCCCATTAGTGCTGAATACAGCTACGACATTGTGGAATGGATTGTATTTCATAGGTGTTTGTTCCAATGACTGGGGGTAATAATTGTTTAGCACTTAGACGCCTTCGCAATAAACGCTATGTAAATGTCATGATTATTATTATTAAGTCACAAACAGGCAGAAACCAAAAAAATATCTCTTTTTTTCAATTTTTTTTATTTCAGAAGCATACAATGTAAACATTCAACTTTCATACTACATTAACACTTTTAGATATGTATGCAAAAAATGCAATTTAAAATGATCTAGATAAGCAATTTGAAATGCAGTTTTTTACATTCTAAATGTTCGAATATCGATTTTTCATAACATCTCATGGAACCATAAAACTGATTTTGTTTGTTTGTTAAAGACAATAATTTCTTTTTTAGTTTCATAATTTATGAATAACTAAACATTTCATTTTTTTTTACCTATCCCTCCTTCGGCTTGGCTCTGCCATGTCTGTCTAGACCTATTTCGGGGTGGGGCATATGAAAGAAAAAGTTACTCTAGCATACTGACTGTACCTTACTATATGAGTGTGTTCTGAAGGGCATTCAAAACCTCAAGTTGGAGGTGGATAACTTTATGTATTTTGTAATTTTATGGATAATTTTGTTTTTAGCAAACATAATGGTAATCTTTGTGTTGGTCGGGCTTTGGAAACACAAAGATTTGTTGTTTAGGCCTTATTCTAAAATTCAGCAAAGGTTTTAAACAAGGAAATCAAGTTACTATAAAATCAGTTGCTTTTGTATTGTTGAGCTCATGAAGACTTTGTATTCTTTATATTCATTCTTTAATCCAAAGTTTTTTGTAAACTTTATTAAGGGATTAGGTATGTACAATGCTGCTATGATCTACATTTCTATGAAGAGATTATTGTCGCAGACATGGTTTGAAGCAAGAAGTTTATTTAATCAGACTTAAATATTTGTTTTCCCAAGCACAACGTGAAAAGTCAGCAATTATTTTATTAGTAGGCCCTTTTCTTTATTTTCTGTAATTTCAACAAAATTTCTACATTCTAGTTTTAGGATAGTTTTCCAAGTACCCAGAATATTTCCAAAATAGTTGAGATTTACCCATAACTCAGAAAAACACTTGTTTTATAAATAACCAGAAAATTAATTTTAAAAAGCATTCATATTTTTATTGTTTTTTCTCATTAAACAATGAGTTTTTGTATTAAATAATTTTTTTAGATGAACTGTAAAACAGTTTTACAAAATTAAGTAACAAAAGATTTGTCTTCCAATTAACAGCACATACTAAAGCAAAATCAATACTTCTAGTGTTATGCCTACTTAGATGGGTCTAAGAACAAAATTTAAGGTACAATGCATCTACATCATTCCAGAAATTTCAGTTTACAAACGTAGGACTGAAGTTTATGCATACCATTCCTTACATTTCTAACTACTTTATTTCTTACAGTTTTGTTAGGGGGATTTGAAGTAAACCGTGACATATTTTTTAAAGAGTTTACATTTTTTTTAAATCTTGTACTCCCAACAACATTATCAGTGTTATAATGTTGTTTGGTTTGGTACTATGTCCATGACTAGGTCTATACTTAGCATGTGGCAGATGAGGTGCTTACTTTATCTGAAATTCACAAGCTACTCAAATATAATTTTGCAATGAGGAAATGAGCGCCCTCCCCCCCCCCCCTTGAGAAATTTGGTTGAACACCCCCTTTCCAAAATCCTGGATATGCCCCTGACAGATGATTATTTAGTTTAATTTACTACAAAAATGCAAAATATTTACTTGTCTCAGCAGTTTTCGTGCCGCACCAGTAGGAAAATGCGAGCAATAGGGAACAGTGATAAGAAACAGTAGTGGTGCGGTAGCATATACTATGAGGGGAAGGAAATTGAGAAAAAAAGAACTACCAAAGACACCTGGAAAATCTGATTAAATCTGATAACTAATACAGAACCAATTAATGGCACTGAGTGGAGTCTTGGGACCAATAAACATACACTAAATTAGAAAATCACCTCAGCAGCTTATTTATGTTTACGTATTATAGAAAGCTGTTAACTGAGAGAGCATCCAATGGCTGAGTGGTTAAGTCTGTTGGCAAATACTAACCTGAGTTTGTGGTTCATTTGCTGGATCTGACACATTCATAACACTTAAATTTTTGGTTTTTTTACCAAAATTCCATTAACAGGAATTCCTTTTTAGGCTGATGTTCAATATCAACCTTAGCTTGTCAGAATAAAGTTGTTTTCAGATTTTGTAAACTACACATGGGATGGTTGTGTGTTATAAAAATGATGGCAATGAGGTTTCCAAAATAAATCTGAAAACCATTCCACATATCAAATTACAGGTTAAATAAATTTAAACAACTAAAATAGGAACAAGTTTGGTTGCGACACTTTTTAAAAAAAATATTTCCTGTTTATCTCTGGCAATTTCTTTGATGTCATTGCTTCAAACACTCCAGTATTGATATAGGATTTGCACAAGTTAGAAATACTTGTATGAAGAAGTCCAAAGCTGCAGGCAAACAAATTATTAAATTATTTGAAAAAGAACGACATTATTACTCTCACCCCACTGAAGTGAAGAGAGGGTATTGCAATGAGCTGCGTCTGTCCATGAGTGTGTGTCTTTCTGCATTCATATCTCAAAACTATTGCACCGATTTACTTCAAATTTTCAAACAATGTCAGAACTAACTGTATCTAGGTCATCCCAAGGTTTTGTGCTGGTCTGCCTTACCACATGAATTCTGGATGCTAATCTATATGATTTTGTGTCTGCTGCCCACTCTTAAGTGACAAAAATACAGTAGATCCTAAACAGGCCTGGCAGTTACTGATATACTCTGGTCTTATCTGTTAACTGTTGTCATTTACAAATTCCGAACATAACCTTTTTGACCCTGAATAGAGTATGTAGTATGGTTATTCTGTGTGCCTGATACCTCCCTGTCCTTATCGTTAGTATATCACAGTGAAAATAGGAAAAGAGTGAAAACTATGGCTTCAGGCTGTTCACAAATGAACACACAAACTAACAAACACACAACAATGGGAAATACATAACCTCCTTCAAAACACAGGCGAGGGTGTAATTGTTATTACTGTAGTCAATAGCATAATCTACCATTTTTATTTTACAGGTCACGAGTGGTTTCCAGATGAAATAAACAATGGTTACCTGGAATATTACTATCTCTTATTAGCTGTACTGATGATTATAAACATGGGCATATTTTGTATAATCGCTCATTACTACACATATGTGCAATATCGTGTACCACCTCCAGAACCACCAGACCATGGAGACGATGCCAAACATACCGAAACTGCAGATATGAAATTGGACGGATCATTAAAGCAGAGAGATAAGGTGGCGTTGATGAAGGAAGGTACCTTGTCAGAGTCTGAAATATGAGGGGTGGAATTTTGTAGTGCCAAATGATGCTTTTATTTGTGGTTGAAAAAATGCACTACATTTAGTGGTGATAAGGTTTGTCTTATACTGTATTAACAATAGGGAGTGTTCAAAATCAGAACTGAAACCTACACATCGTCTTAGCTCCAGCTTTTTCAAAGTGCAAACACATAATTATGTTGAAAACGTTCGTTTAAAATTTGTAGCTCCATTTATAATGTAAATCCAACAAAACTATGTGTCTTAATATGCAAGCTTTTTTACTGATTAAGGAAAAAGATGATTTTAATACTTTGAAAAAAAAAGTTATCAAGTAAGCATGCATTTACATAGATTTACCAAATCTGAATGCAAGGTTTGTTATCAGACAAGTGGTGTTTGCATGGGCTGAGACTCAAGTGTTTGCTTTATATGGACATATTTGCCTTCTTGAAGATTTTAACTGTTAAAATAATTAATTTTCTTGAATAATTCCTATATTCAATTGATAGCTGTTGTCAGTTGAGAACCGTCTGTTTTATATCCATATAAATATTGTAACTTTTTTTTATCAGCTCACAACAAATTGAAAAAAGGGTACTTTCTTCTGTCCCCATCTTATTTGACCATACATTGTTATGACATTTCTGTTGTGGTTTTGAAATAGTGACTTGACTTGAATCATAGGTGCTTGTGGCTTCGAAAGAATAATAATGTAATACTAACAACCAGTAAGCAAAATCAACACAAAGAAATCAGGGAGGTGCTATGCAATAAAATATGTTAATGGTATAAACAATAAAAACAATTAAAATATATAAATTATTGAAAATATTAAAAAAAAAAATTTTTAATTAAAGAAAGAGCAAATATGAATATTTTAGAAATAATTTGTACATTTAGTTTTAAGTATTTGAAACAGTACTATCACATAGGCCTGTAGAGTAATTGTTAATTTTACGTGATGTCTTGAACTATTGTATTTTAGGCCCTATTGAGGCAAAAACTGGGAGAATATGTAGGGTTATAACAGAATTTGTGAAATCTCACCACAAAATAAATTGCATGAAATTGAGTTAAACTGAAATTATATTTGAAGTCCATTGTTTTCAGAAATTTTGTTTTAATTATGAGTACTACGGTACCCATATTTCATTATGATGAACTTTTTAGATCAGTTTTGTTGCAGGAAAGTGTTCTTGATGCAGATTTGCTGAGATTCCATGTAGTTTAGTGTATTTTTCGAGTTTGTGGAGATTTTTCAAAATCATGTTTCCATACATTAAAACTCCAATGGTCATTCTTTGGATCTACTTATCTTTAATAGAAATGTCTTTTACTGTTGTAGATTTTGTGCACTATTGATGTATACCAATAATTAAAGACGCATTCCTTCCAAATACAAACAAAAAATTAAAAACATTCTAAATTTTAATATTGTGTTCAAATTCATTCTTTATTAAATCGTTTTGATTTACAAAAGAATACACCCAGTGTGTCACTATGGAATGTTTGTTGGAGATTCAATATTCAACACGCTCTTAGGAAAGACTGTTATAGCAGTGGTCTAACTGAGGTGACTTTGCTAAGACCATATATGTGTTTTATATAACAATCTGCCCCTGTTTATTTATGTGCCACGTAAATTACTAGATTTCTATTTTTTACAAAGCAAAGCAAGACTCATCCGCTTATTTTTTAGGATCCACTCAAAAATTAATTTATGTTTTTGTTTTGCATTTTTTTGTGTTTGAAAGTAACAAAATTACGTAAATATGGCGGATCAGTATTACGTTTACAAATTTTGATCCACTTTAGTCAACATTAAAATGTTAATTTTTTGACAATTTGAATTTTGAAAGGAATTCACTCTAAAGCTCAGTTCAGACTCAATTTATTTGACAAAAATAATTCACATGCCTATATATGGTCATGATGATGTCACACCATGACCATACATGGATATATCATTACCATATATGGGTATCATCAAAGTTTTTTCAAATAAATTTGATAGTCTTGATTGACATTAGTGGTGCATCATTTTTCACAGTGAGTGATTGTTACAAGATTCTAGATCGAACCCCTTGAGTTAGAGCTATCAAGCTACTCAGAGGGCTTGTTTTATTTAATATAAAAATAATATCTAGATTTTTTAAACTATTAACAAATATTTTATATAGAAATTTGAATATTTTGTAATTTAAATTAAGAAAATTGCATAAATAAACACAAATTATATTAAATTATTATTATTTAAAATAAAAAGTAATATCTAGATTTTTTTTAACTACTAACAAATATTTTTTTTATATATAAATTTGAATACTTTTTAATTTAAATTAAAATCATTGCATAAAATGAACAAAAGCATTATCAAGATTTTTTTAAACTACTAACAAATGTTTTATACAGAAATTTGAATAATTTTAATTTAAATTAAAAACATTCCATAAAATAAACAAAAAATGTATTAAATTAAAGATTGGCAATGATAACTGAGTAATCTCAGTTTCTTTTAATTAGTAACAAATATAAATTATTAAATATTAATAGTTTTTAATTTAAATTATGAACATAAAATGAACAATAGTTTAAGTACAAATTTTAAATTATGAACATTGCATAATATGAACAATCGTTTATATGCTATAAAATATATGTAATTAAATTGTATATTATATTGTAAATATTTTACAAATATATTTGTATAAATATATAAAGCAATATATGGTATTACTCAGTGCAATCATTGCTTTGACAAATATTTAGTGCAATGATTGTTGCAATTAAAAATATAAAAGTGATTACAATACAATGTATTAAGAAAATTAACATCAGCCTCTGCTTTTGTAGATTTCTTCAATAGCTTCTCAAGCTTCGTTTCGAAAAAAATAACTCTGTTAACATAGTAGATGATGGTAGTGACAAGGCGGATAAAGGTAGTTAACAGGGTTAACCTTATAAAAACTACCATATCAAGTGATACTACCAAGGGTGGTCAGCAATGCTCTACAAGTATAGATAGGAAAACACAGCCATTATTTAAAATAAACCTTAAGGCATTAATAACATCAACAGGCAGGGTAATTATATACTACCTTACTAGGTAGTTCTCTGTGTTGCTAGGTAGTTCTCCCTAATAATTTAACATGGTAGATCTACCTAGTCAGAGGGTGTTATTTTTTTCAAAGGGTTACTACGATGTGATCCGATTTTTATAGTAATCTTGAGAGGCTATTGAAGAAATTACTGTTGGTTCAATACTGATATATAAATGTGTAACATCTGGTCCACAGCGCCTTTAGACTACTGTAAAAAGCACTGTATAATTGAACTAGAAGTTGAGGAAAGTTTAGAACTGTATGCACCTCAGTATATACTTATTTTTTCAGCAGAGTTCTCTACTTTTAAGTTACAACAATAGGTGGCGTCCTTTGTTGCTAAGAGTAACGAAAAATGCGGTAGTTAAATTGTAAGGTTTCTTGTTATTAGTACATTCTGACAGTAAATTATTACGGTTGAAAATGCCATATTGCAAAATGCCTATACTATAACGTACGATTACAAAATCATTATGCCATAAAATGACAGAAATTTTGAAAACAAGGGGGGCCACCTATTGTTTTAAATTGTTATGACATAAGCAGTATTGTTCTCTGTAGGATTATATTTGTGCCTTGTTTTAAAAACATCTACCTGTAAAATGTTCGCCATTTAAAAAAAAACAAGTTGACCGACAGGCCATAGAAAACGTGGTCGCACATGGTGTAATTTTAAAGCAAATTGATTACTGAAAATTCCATTACACATGTATAAAAGGCTAATAATAATGGTACAGACAATAAGGCAGTCATGTTATCCATAAAAAGTAAAGTAATTTGAATTTAATAGATGCACTGATTAAGTTTAAATAACAGAATTACAGTAACTTTAAATTAGAAAAGTGAGGCCATGATTTCTGATGTCGTTGCTTTGCTTATTGGAGTTAATCCTATATAATTTGAATTTGTTAATTACTGTATACTAGAACTTGGACCATGCTTATTTTCTGATAATTAGAATAATACACTATAATATTTCAATATTTTGCCACAGTTCATACAATATGTTCGTTACTTCCCCTCAAAGGCATTCAATAGTATGGAAATATATGCTACTCTCACTGACATTTCCAAAACTGGTGTTATTCGGTGATTTTCGGCAGATACTGTCAATGTCTGGTCAAGGGATTGTTCTGCTGCATGAGTAGGGGATAAAAGTGTTTATTTATTTCATGTGAGGTCGCAATGGAAGTATTACCAACTAAATGTGGTATTTTCTGAAAATATAGGTTTTGGGGAGGCCACATCTCTTAATTACCCGAAATCCTTTTAGGGGAACGTACCTAATGGCCGCCGATTTTTAGCTAAAATCCCTATTTGAAAACAGTTACAGTTAAAATTACATACTTTGACACTTAAAAATAAACAATTTGTAAGAAAACCATACTTACCACTTTAAATCTCTCTCGCATCATGAACCAGTTGGAAATCGACAAATTCACCTTTTCTAACCTTTTCTGTAACTTTCATAAATTAATCATGTACTTCAGACGGAGCAACAAGGTCTGTGTCCAGGTTTACAGTAAAATGTGGATGATTTGTCATATTTATTTGATCTGTCAATTTTCTGTGGGTCACATTCGTCTCTTTGCAACATTTGTGGCATGGCTTGCTCATGTACCTTACTCTACAATCTGTCTCCCAGGCAGGTTGTAGGTGGATTCATTGGGAGAACTGCCCCATAATGTGTCGAAGACATGTCCAGTTGGACCTCTTCTAGTCAATCCTATTATTCCAATGTCACTCTTACTGTCTTTTATAATTGTTCTCCCCACTCCCATCTTTGTCCAGGTTCTTTACAGACAGACATCTGCCTAACTGGAAATTGGCCTTCACTGAAAGCTTTGGCAACATTTTCAGGAAGAGAAGTAACAATGTCAAAAGCATAGGCCTACAACACCAAAAATAATTTGATCAATCAGCAATAAAGACAAATGGCAACGTGTTGATAACACTGTAAATTCTAAACAACATCTCTTTCTGCTACATTGCATAATACATTTAGGAAGTGTTCCCAGAATACAAATGCTGAAGATGACTGCTTACACCATTCAACAAATTCCTTCAAGAGAGGAAGATACAGTTCTGTTTTAATGAAGGAAGATCTGTGATGTTATCTATCGATATGCCTCCTTTAGTTATGACAATTGTCTGTACATCGCATAGCTCGACTAGCACCGTATCTTAGGTTATCCGCCTTGTCCTCTAACCACACTATGAATTACTAATGAACTGATGGATGAGTGATTAAAACACTAACGTCAAACCTCTTATTGCACGATGGACTCCACACATCATCTCAACCCTTGTTAGAGCATACACGTCAGAATCTGTGAACATGTCATTCAGACCAGCATCGCTCCAAATTTGTCCAATACAATCAATGACAGTTGCAATTATGGTGGTGCTGTTATTATTGGCAGATATGCAATGAATTTGATACTCTTGTAATTTGTCTGCGTCTGCCTAACTAAAATTGACCTTCACCGAAAGCTTTGGCAACACTTCCAGGAAGAGAAGTGACAATTTCCAAAGCATAGGCCTACACCACCAATAGTAATTTGGTCGATCAGCAATAAAGAAAATGGCAACGTGTTGATAACACTGTAAATGTGTAAATCCTAAACACCATATCTTTCTGCTACACTGGATTTGCATTACATTTAGGAAATGTTCTCAAAATGTAAATGCCGAAGATGACTGCTTACACCATTCAACAAATTCCTTCAAGAGAAGAAGACAGTTCTTTTTTAATGAAAGAAGATCTGTGATGTTATCTATTGATATGCCTTCTTTAGTTGTGAACATGTTCTGTACATGGCATAGCTCGAATAGTACTGTATCTTAGTTTATCCATCTTGTCTTTTAACCATACTATGAAATTACTAATAAGCTGATGGATGAGTGATTCAAACACTAATGTCAAGCCTCTTATTGCACAACATCATCTCAACCCTTGCTGGAGCATACACGTCAGAATCTGTGAACATATCTTTCAGACCAGGGTCGCTCGAAATTTTGCCAAGACAAGCAATTGAAGTTGCAACTATGGTGGTGCTTATATTATTGGCAGATATGCAATGACTTTGATACTTTTATAATTTTTCTGTGACTCCATGAAATTAAACTGAATTTATTTTTTCTGTAACTTGGTTGAATTCATCGAATTAAATCATGTCCAGGAAAGACTGACTTGTGAATGTCATTGATGAACATACCATGCAACACTGAAAATTCCTTGTGACATTTTCACGCAGAAACGCCCACACAATATCTTCAGTTAAATAAATGGTAAAAACGACTTGACGGACTTTGAATTGAGATTAATTTTATCTGAAAATAATGATAGCTCTGACCGTGATTTTGGATTATCAAACGGAAATCTCTTCATATATGAAGTATCCTTACATTAGTGTCTTAGTGGATCGTTTAGTTTTTGGGTAAGTGTTGGTTTATGTGCGGTACATATTGGTCTTGGAATACGGCTCGAGCCATTGAGTGTTGCGTATTCTTACCGTCTATAGTTTCAACATGGATGTCGACATTGTCATCTCTTTGTATTAAACTACCTCCTCCTTGATCCTTCAGAATCCCCGGTGGAACATCAACACCGTCATTTGCTTTCGATATCTGATCTTCGGCCGCTACTATCTGAAAGATTCTCAGCTCATAATAACCATGCACACATTCCATATGGTCTATAAGTTTTCTACTACCACACTTGTGTTGTAATTGAATCATGAGTCCAATATGGAATGGTGGAATTACTTGTATTCTTTCACGAGAAATGAGACATTCACCGACAGAAATATACCTACGCCTGAATGATGAACCCAATTTGAAATGGTGAAATTTCTTGCATTTTTTTACGACAGCAGTATACTGAGGTTTTTACCGAAAGAAATATACATACGCCTAAGCTCCTAATCCGCCTAAGATATATAGTGAATTGTATCTTGTCTGTCACAACAACTGAAATATTTTTGCAGCTTCTGGTCTTCATTCTTAGTTTCTTTTTCTATTTGTCTAGAATTTCTTTGTGAATCACCAACATATTTTGAACTTGAACATACAACGTCTGGGACTCCTCTTGACTTACAATGACAAGTTATCACCAAACAATTGTATCAAATTTTTCTTTAACAAAAGAATAATACAAGTAATACCATGTAAAAAGTATTTGAATAACAGCCTCGTCATTCCTCTCTCTAGCTATTTCTAGAATCTTGGTTGGTTTACATGTTTACTTTAGAAAGTATTATGCATTTTTCTTGTTTTCTGGTTTGCCACGTAATCAAGAACATGCTTCTCTAGTTAAACGCTTTTGTTCTTCCAGATTGTCATCGTTTTCCTGTTTTCGCTTGTTGCAATGCCACGCTTTCTTGTGTCAGCATATGACGATATGCACTGAAGGTGAAATTTAATGGAATCAAGTATCCAAGTATTACGAATTACTTGGATTCTTTTAGCAACTTCATGTTGACGCTCATCGCATGATTGAGGAAAGTGGTCAACCCGTTTAATTTAATATCAGTTTCTTAATTAGTTAATGATCCACTTCCAACCATACAATGCGTCAGATGTTACGTCCATGTTGTTTGAGATTTTAAAAATAAAATATAAAATACATGATGACTATTCTAAGGCTTTAGTAATAAATAGGCCTACTGTTACTGTAGTATGTAAAAAACACATAGGCCGAATGGTACAAACCTTAACTGAAAATCTTCATCTGGGTTGAAGACACGATAGTTTACCGGTAAATTTAAACTTTGGACAAACCAAGTAAATTTGCTGACCTAACTGACAGTTTCAGCCACCTTCACCAAACGTTGGTCATCTTCAGAGTGACGGCTCTGTTGTTTAAGCAATCCGCTCACCGGTAGGTGACGGTCGCCTAACAATAGGGTCGTATACGTGTCCATGGGCCCCTTCATCTCTGTTCATGGTTTGTCTGCTCTACGTCTGATCCTTGTCGCCTCATTGCCTCTGCTCTGTCTATGATCTTGTGATGGTTCCAATCAATGATGTAATTTTCAAGTGGGATTCCTTGTGAGAATGACGAGTAAAAATCTTCCTCTCTTTCTTTTTCTGTTTCCTTCTGATGTTCCATCCATCTTCTCCCCAGTCTCCTCGCAGCCTTCCCAATAGGCCAGTATGTGCAATAACAGCTCCCGCATGACATTTCATACACACCGTTAGTTGTCGCTTCACTCTTCACTCGGTCTTTTGGTTTCACATACATTTTTCTGAGTGGTGATTGGGGTTCCATAGCTATGGTAAAGATGAACACAATTTGAATTGAATTTCTGTTGGGGAAATTAAGTTATTTTAAAACGGTATATAATGTACATGCCTACATTAAATACTGTTTAATGTACATATGCCTACAGGGTGTCTATTTTGTATTTGTTATATAAATTCACTATACAAAATTAAAGTTATAGAACACATTCTAATTATAATATACGAGTGACATAAATAAATGTTCAGATGTATCTAATTGAAACTAATACTGACCTTGACTAGCTAGGCCCAAGCCTACTTAAACAAGTTGCCAAGCCTGTCTGTGACCAAGACAATTCGTAACCAAGAGGCCTAGGATTACAATGGCATTGCAAGAGCATTATAGGATTCAAACTCCAATGTTAGCTTAACTAAAAAAACTTTAAAAAAAGAAGTTTTATATACTTATACATTTGTGTTATTATTAAGAAAGTTACAACAGCATACAGTATAAGATATTCCAAATCTCCCGCCATGGTTAAGGAAGACTGTTTTCAAAGTTTCAGCCAATTTTGATTTAAAACAATGTATTAAATATAAAATGTCGTAAAGATAATTGTAGGCTTATATTATCTGTCTATTGTGTTAAAATGAATTCCAACTGATTTCCTTGCACAAGGAACTACAAAACTTCTTCTAAACAGTCAATTGTGATTTTCTTTCATAAAATATCATAAAATTATCCAACATTAAAAACAGATGCATTTAATTCAAATAATAATCAAAACACTATATTACTACCGTTTCAAACGGTTATTTAATGAAAAAATAGAATATTTGGCATAGCAACGGTTGCTATGCTCTGATGGATATTCATTTGTAACAACTTATGCCTATTATTTATTTTAAAGTATCAAAGTCAGTTAGTTTCAATCGTTAGTTATTATTTTTTGATTGTCTTCAAATCGGAAGTTTAATCTAAAAATTAGCAGCCATTTTGAATGTGGCATTTGGGCACGTTCCCCAAAGCGATTTTAAGTAATTTTGAGTTGTGACCTCTCCAATACTCATATTTTCAGAAAATACCAAATTTAGCAGGTAATAGGCCTACTTCTATCTCCACCCGAATAGAGGACCTTTGAGGCATAATCTGCCTACAATAGCATTTGGGAATGGTGCTAGAAAAGAACCGGTTTTGTGGCAAGGTTCGAACCCGGTCGTCTTGATTGTAAGCATTTTAACCAACAAGCCGCCGCACCACTACGACCTGGCTGTGCTCATCCACATGTGAGAAATTTAGCCCATCAGGCTGCTAGTCACAGGTTACTACCTTTGTAGACTTGCTCCGAGTCTGTATATTATATTTTAAGTGTTTAATGAAATGTGCCACCAGTGGATGATGAAGTTTTAGTGATGTGAGGTTTGTCGTTATCTAAACATCAGAAGGGTATGACGATCTACCTGCTATGGAACGCAATGGGTGCTTTTTAATCGTCTTTCATGAATTCATCCGAATCACCGTCTTGAACCAAGACCTTTTGATTTATTTTGTAAACCATTATGTAGTATCTACACATCAGTACTGATTAGGACAATAAATAATGCCAATGATTATTTAATATTTTTGTGTGTGGTTTATTTTTCAGTTCATAAAGCAGTTAAACCGTAACCGACCACCAACGTGTATGGGACGCGCAGGCTGATAAGCAAATATATTTCTTTTAAAAATTACGATGTAGAACTTTCTGGTGATGATGATGATGCACGTCTTTCAAAACTGTTTTCTTTCGAATGGATCTTTACAACTTACAGTGATGAAAATGACAATGATGTTGAACAAACAATACACATTTAACCATTATGTTTCTGCAACACAAGATTCACACTAGACTTCACTCTAATAACATAAAGCTTCAAATGGGGGCTTTGTTGTCTTGTATATGCACCGGACCCTCGAGAAAATGAGTTCTTTGATTTTGAGGGGTGCTCGTGTCAGATTTGACGAACCTTAAAATGTTTGAAAGACCTGCTCGACCCACAAGACAACAAAGAACCCATTTTTAAAAATTATTTATTGGTGTGTACAATTCAAGTGAATGGTGCACGTACTGTAGATCCACGACAAAAAAATCCGACTGAACGACCATCATTATAGCGATTTATATATCGTCAGAATTGGAACTAATTCGGCATTTTTTTTTTGGTATGTGTGGATGACCGACCTTCTGTACAACATAATTAGCATACTAGCAAATTCTAGTTAAATTTTCCCAGAAAATGGGACTTTTTGAACTGTTATACCGTAATCAATTATCCGGTAAGCTAATATTAAACCAGATAATCAAAGAATCTTTACGATTACATTAAGGAAAGTTTGATTAAATAAAACTTCACCTATGGCTATATAATTCCTCTCAAGTAGATAAAGTTGCAAATGTGGATATTTGGAACAATTTGACAGAATTATGCGACCTAACTGTAGACAAAAATTTCCATAAATACAAATGATCCGAACAAATAAAAATGATATACTTTCTGTTGTTTGTCCCCTTTTTATAGGCCTACTTGGCAATCCTGGGGAAGAAGAAAAAACATGGTTGCAATATCGGATAATGATTTTAAAAATCAGAACAACTTATGAAATCAAATATTAGGTGAAAATGACAGAGAACGTACTTTTTATACTGTATTTACATTTTATTTTTAAAAGAATTTTAAAGACAATATATTTTGTGGAGAATGTCCACAGTAGGTCTATTCAAGGATCAATTAATAATAATACTAATACAGGCGGAAACAAAAATAATATTGTACAAGCTTCATACCTGCATCTTTACACACATGACACTTGCTCATTGGCAGTATAAACAATGTATCAAAATGGCCGGTGACGAGCAGGCAGTTGTTGACGACGAGCCTAGCTACAGTTTTTGGATTATTTTGATCCTTCTAAGCTGCTTAGGATGTGCATTTTTAGTAATTTTTACCATTTTGAGGTGCTTACGTATGCAGGAAAGGGATGTTGATGCCGTGCCGTATACTTGTCTGTACATAGGTATGTAATGAGTTTAATTAAACAACCAAATTAAAATATCAAGCGTTATGTAGTTAACGGTGCAGGTAATATTGGAAAACTACTGCCTGCGGTGAGTCTTTAGTGTATGGAGAAATGACATAAAGCCTCCGCCTCATGGGAGGAGGCAATTTCTGAAGTACCTAAAGATTCTATAAAGGAAATGTTTTTCAGTATTGGCTAAAAAATAATGGTGAGCACAACATCGCGGTCAATATGAGATATTGACCGCAACTGTCACACAAAAATTAAGTAATAAATGTGATGACGCCATTTAATTATTATACATTTTGTTTGAATTTTCTGTGTCAAACATTTATTTTAAAGAAATAGCCATTAGCTTTGCTAGTGCGTGTGTTGTGTGTGCATAAAAAAGTACTGACAGATTCTGACGAAATTTTCAGGAAAGGTTGGAAATGACCCGAAGAACAATTGGTTAAATTTTAGGTGAAGATCCGTGGTCGCATGCGCCTGTAAATGCCTCCGGAAAACATACGCTCTCCAGTGTACGATCTGTTGTCGGGCTTCACGCTACACTGATGTTTCGCAGAAGCTATTTTGCCCGATCGCGGTCAACTTTACTGCTATTTTATCGTTATCCTTATTGAAAACCAGAAATCTACTCTATACTGTAGCTTTGTAATAAACACGAAAAAATTAGCAAAAAAAGGACAGTGTGTAAAGAAATTTTAAACGGTTATTAAAGCTGCATTCGCGAGAATTTCGGGCACTTGGCGGTGGTTTGGGCTCTCCGAGTGCCTCTATTTTGGGGGTAAATTTTAGGGAGTCGCACATAATATAAGAGGAAACTAACTAACTTTACTTTTACAATATTGGGGATGGGCCGGATTCCCTCTGTCCTCTCCCAATTCGCCCCTGACTTTCTAAAAATAACAACATGATGCAGGTCTATGCATCACTCACATAAACACTTGAATTGTTGTTATGTATGTATAAAACAACATGGTATTTGATTTTAATTGTTATTCATAAACGTTTGTAAGTGACATGTCACAACATTTATAAAGTTACATACAGCTTTAAATTAAAAAAAATATTTAGCTTTCCAGTTGCTGGCTGATGCATAACATTTAGGATGACGATGAGGATGATGACAATGATAATGACGATGATGAGAGTTGATGTGTACTGTTTATGTTTTTCAATTCTATTATCTTTGGTGTCCTGAGCTATTGCTTAGTGTGCTGGGGAGGAAATATCCTA
>JAOTQE010073311.1:0-16664 GCA_025631205.1 Nesometra sesokonis
CCGTATGGAAACGGGGTCAAAGGTCAAAAGTGACATTTGCGGCCATTTTACAGAAAAACTTTGCATTAGAGCACATAAAATTATGCAAATTCTGAACAATTTGACACCAAAATTACATCTCTACGATCACTGGTTGCTAGTAACCCCAATATGTTGCATTTTAATAAATCCAACATGGCTGCCAAAATGGCCCTAAAACAACCCCATGCGACAATTTTTGGTCTTGGGAACATCAAAATTCTTTAATTAGACATATTCAGGATTGCAAAAATCTATGTTAAAAAAACACATCATTTGGGTGCACGGTAACCCCTCCTTCCCACCAGACTATAAGAACCAGTATTAAAAAGCTCACGTGCCGCCAACTTGGATTTCAAGATGGCCACCATTGAAATCATATTTTACTTAATATCTCCGAAACTTATTTTCTGAAAATAAATGGGCCCTGGCTCGGACTATAAGTTTGCATGGCAGATCATTATAACAACGGTATAAAAATGTATTATTACAGTATCAGTCAAAAATGAATACAATATCAGTCTACAACAGATATTATTACAGTATTGTTGAAAAAATAATACAATATCGGTCAAAAAAATGTTGTTACAATATCGGTTAAATATTATTACAATATCAGTCAAGAAAAATTATTACATTATCGGTTGTTATAACATTTTATTACAATAACAGGTGATATTTATTACAATATCGGTTGATATTACAATATCGGTATTTATTACAATATCAGTTGTAACTGTTTTAAGGTTAACTTTTGTTGTTAGCTTTTTTGTATATAAATTAAAAATTATATTTAAATTCTATGCAGTAGGATTGCAAGTATAATTAATAGATGGATACCTGATTGCTAGCCTATTTTCTTTACTTTTATTTTAATTTTGAACAATTAAATTTGTTATTCAGATTTTAATAATAGTTTTTCCAATTTAATATTATTTTGTAAAGTTACACCTGTATTACATTTCAAAAGTTTGTTTTTATTGCAAATTATCAAATGTTAAAATGTCTAAGCCTATTTCAATGCATAGACAATTATGACATCATGCTCTTGGGTGTTGTAAGGTAATCAATATGACTTTATAAGTGCATAACTATTACTCAGTTCTACAAGTCCTTGGACCAGATCACTGCAAATTAAAGCCTACATTATCACAATAGTTCCCAACGTGTATGCCAATATGGCCTCCGTGCAAGAGAGTATTTACCTGGTCTTCGTCCTGTACTTGACACTGTACTCCTTCTTGTTGGTGTTGGTGGTGGCGGATGAGAGGGTACATCATCCACAAGAAGAGGTGCCTCTGAAGGATAAAATATAACTTGCAACCTTTAGCTAAATAATATGTTAAATATACATTTAAAATACATATGGATCATCTACCCAGAACAGACTATTTGTTAACATAGACAGTAAATGGGTACAGTACCATCTAACAAATATATGTAATTGATATTATTATTAACATATAAATTTCTCTTTCACTTCTGAAGGTGATCAAAGTGTATTAAAAATGTCAACAAGTTCAACAGTCCAAATTACACATGTGGTGTACCACAAACTATATATATACCACATTACTATAACTCCTTCTGGCTATTTCACTTTTGTTT
Source organism: Nesometra sesokonis (assembly GCA_025631205.1). NCBI lineage: Eukaryota > Metazoa > Echinodermata > Crinoidea > Comatulida > Antedonidae > Nesometra > Nesometra sesokonis. The sequence goes on from JAOTQE010073311.1 coordinate 1,627, forward strand.
TGCTCTGTTCTCTATAAATCAACATGTTTGCATACCACATTTATATAACTCCTTCTGGTATTTCCCTTTATTTTGCTCTATTCTCTATAAATCAACATGTTTGTGTGGATCGAGGGCAACAACATTAATACAACCAAGAATGCACACCAGGTTATGGCACATTTTGGTAAATTTACCAAATTGTGCAAGACATTGACGCCACATTTTGGTAACTTCAATAATCACAAAATCATCACAAAAAACACAAGTGCAATTGGTTTTTGTCCCCACCGAATGAATTTGGTCGCCTAAGAAACGGTCTGTTTGGGTGTGTGTAGATGCGTGGGTGTGTTAGAAATGATAAGATTTGCTTACTCTCTGTTATTTCTGGGCCGATTTTGCTTCTGATTGCTCTGACCAGAATTGAAACTAACAAAATGTTACTTTTCCCACATTTAACAGTGCATTTTGATTTGGCCTTCAACTCAAATTCATTAACTATGCAGATTTTATCAAATGTGACTTGTACGTCTTCACTCCCAAGACCAAAGTGTGTGTGTTACAACCACTAATGTAGAAAACAACAGCTAATGTAGAAACAACCGCTAATGTGGAAAAATCCCAGCTAATGTAGAATGATCAACAGCTGGTGTAGAAAACTGAAACTGCCTCACAGCTAATGATATATAAGCAACGGCTAATGTAGAAAACTACAATACCTTTGAATGAAACATGAATGGAACTAAAGTACTGTTACCTGCGCATTCCAGTGACGCATAAACGCTGCGCTAACATTGTTTAAATGACTAATGTAATGTAGTTCGATTTATATAGCGCCTTATACAGTAGAGTCTCACGGCGCTGTGGAGCAGATGTTACACATTCATATGACTTTCTATGCCCCTAAGGGTCACGTCACGTCCTGCTGCCCGATACAGGCGCTCATTCCTCTGTCCACGACAGGTGATGTATGGACCAGTACACCGGGGTAACCCCTACTCGTCTTGAAAGATGTACTGGCTTCTTTATAGTGCACACGAGCCGTATGTATACACTGGGCCTACTGTTTATAGTCCTTATCCGAGAAGACTTGTTTCACCACCAGAACCATGGTGCGAGCGGGTCTCGAACCCATGCTGTTGTTATTGCTATGGTTCACGGTTCCCCTGCATTAACCGCTCGGCCATACAACTCGCACGGAAAGACAGGGCAGGTAGCATCACTAAAAATATGATTGTAATATTACAATACTATTCATTAAAACATGGGTGGACAATAAAGTAAGGGTTACCTGTACATTCCCCAGTTGCGCGTTTGTGTTAACATTGCTTAAATGACATAGCAAAAAATAATATTGTAATATTACAATGCTGATCACTGAAACATGGGCGGAACTAAAGTAACGTTATCTGCACATTCCCAAGTTGCGCGCAAACGCTATGTTAACATTGTTTAAATGACTAGGAGAAGATGGGGCAGGTTGGATCACTAAAAATAATATTATAGTATTACAATACCATTGATTGAAACAGGAGTAATGTTATTTGTATATTCCCCAGTGGCATAAACACTGTGTTAACATTGTTTAAATGACAAGGTGAATATTATTTTTATTGATGCAACCTGCCCGCCCGTCTTCCCTATGTCATTTAAACAATTGGAATACAGCGGTTTTGCACCACTGGGTATTTATAGGTAACAATACTTTAGTTCTGCCAATGTTTCAATGGTATTGTAATATTATAATAATAATAATAATATAATATAATATCTATATATTTAGACATTTATATTGCGCCAATTCAATACATCCACGGCAGGGCTTGTGCATGGACCAGTACACCGGGGTAACCCCCTACTCGTCTCGAAAGATGTACTGGGTTCTTTACAGTGCACAAGAGCCGTTTTTTGTACACTATAGTCCTTATCCGAGAAGACTTGTTCCACCACCAGAACCATGGTGCGAGTCTCGAACCCATGCTGTTATTTATGCACGGTTCAAGGTTTCCCTGCTTTAGCCACTCGGCTATACAACTCGCACAATTAATTGAGTGTGTCAACCTGCCCTACCTTCCCCTAGTCATTGAAACAATGTTAACACAACGTTTACAACGCACTGGGGAATATGCAGGTAACATTACTTTAGTTCTGTCCATGCTTCAATGAATAGCATTGTAATATAACAATATTATTTTTGGTGATGCAACCTGCCCCCTTTCCCCATGTCATTTAAACAATGCTAACACAGCGTTTACGCGCCACTGTGGAATACGCAGGTAACATTACTTCAATTCCACCCAGGTTTCAATGACTAGTATTGTAGTTATTACAATATTATATTCAGTGATGCAACCTGCCCTTGTCTTCCCATGTCTTTTAAACAGTTTTAACACAGCGTTTACGCGCCACTGGGGAATATGCAGGTAACATTACTTCAATTCCGCCCATATTTTAATGAACAGTATTGCAATATTACAATATAATTTTTAGTGATGCAACCTGCCCTGTCTTCCCCTAGCCATTTAAACAATGATAACACAGAGTTTACCCGACACTGGAAAATGCGCAGATAACATTCCAATAGTTCCCTCCATGTTTCACTCAATAATATTACAATTTACTACATTAGCTGTTGCTTGTATCTCATTAGCTACGAGGCAATTTCAGTTATCTACATTAGCTGTTGCTTGTACCTCATTAGCTGTGAGGCAATTAGCTTTTTCTACATTAGCAGTTGGCCTTTCTACATTAATGGGGAGTTTTTCTACATATGCTGTTGAGTTTTTCTACATTAGCGGTGGTAACATGCGTGCCAAGTTTCGTGAGCAATTGGCAAGATTTTCTCCTAATTTGTTGCAATGATATACTGTTACCATGGCAACACGCTAACCTTCATACTTGAGAAAAGTTTGTCTTGCCGGTCTTGCTAGTCTTTACCAAAGGACTATATCCCCTTAACTCCTTGACCGTATAATAAGTCTCAAGCCCACCCAATTGGTTAGTCCAGTTACCAAAATGTGCAAATTGTCAAAAATGTGCAGGCAGATCCACTTTTAACTGTACATTTTGGTAACAGTTGATCCCGTCAGGTGTAGATGCACTATTGACACATTTTGGTAAAAAATTTTTGTTACCAAAATGTGCAGTTAGCAAAATGTGCTGTGACTACGTTACGGCACATTTTAGTAAACAATTTACCAAAATGTGCTATAACACACCAAAAAAAAAACCAGGGTAGGCTGAACAAAAAAAGTTTCCAATGGGACGTAGTAGTAACTGGGCAGTATACCATCGAAAATGTCCTACTCTTTTCCAACATGCAATTGAACCATATTACATACAGAACCCAAAGCTTTACCATGTAAGCAGTCTATGAAAGATTAGTGGATTTGTTGATTACAATACTTTTTTAAACAATCTATATTCAATTTTAATTAGTTTGACTAAGCAAAATGGAATCCTGTATCCATACCTGGAACATTGTAATATCCTACTGGATTTCCGCCAGTCTATAATACAATAAAAAAACATCAAAATGAACATAAATCACACAAGATAACAGAAACCTTATAAATAGCATGGTCGTTTCAAAGAATTACAGGGAAAAAAAGGTTAACAAAGGCTTATTGGTATCAATCGAACCACAAAAATATACTCTTTCAAAATAAAAAAGGTCCTCTTTGGTCCACCCTGGGGGAAATAAGTTATAGGTCTTTTACAGTTGAACCTCCCGTAAGCGGACACCCTCGGATCCGAGAAAAGTGTCCGCTTATGGGAGATGTCCGCTTACGAGAATTCCGGATGATAGAGGGCCAAAGTTGTAAACTTATGTATATGTCCGCATGCCTCACATTTCACTGCATTCTCAACAGAAATGGCCTCTTAATTTCTAGACACCGCATTCAATATTTTATTACATATGGTTTATCATTTCTTAAAGACTGGTTCAGTAATTGATTCTCAGCCATGATGATTTTGTACATAAGTTTGTATTCGTTTTACAGAAAAATCACTAAATTTTCCAGGATGTCCGCTTATGGGGGCGGGGGGTTTCCGTTTACGGGAGGTGTCTATTGCACTGATTAGATAGAAAGAACAAACGGGTCTTTGAATTAGTGTCCGTTTTGAGAGGTGTCCGCTTACGGGAGGTGTCCGAACAGGGAGGTTCAACTGTAATGAGAAGCCATTTTGAATTTTAAGATGGTCAAGTTTTTGTGTAGAACATGGTCATGTTTGGTGTCAAATTATAGGTAATTTTACACAGATCATTTGTTTCAATTGCACTTATGTTGAAAAATGTATATTTTCAAAGATATAAACCATTTAATGTTGTTACTTGGGTAAAGCAGGTCAAAGGTCAAATAATTAGCTTTTGATAATTACATAGTGTTTGGTATCGTTTTAAAGCTTATTTAGTGCCAATTAATAGTTTGTAATACACATAAATATATGTAAATGTTGAGACGATGATTGACTACCTATGGCTATTTATCTACCCCAAAAACTCAACATTTTCATATTTTTTGACAATATGTAACCTTTTATCTTTTCTGAGGTCATTAATTTGCTGTGGGCTTAATATTTATATAAAAATATAGACAATAAAAATATTTGGAATGATAACAGAAGCAAAAGAATTGATCGAATAAAACTGCACTTATGGTTCTTAGTATCCCCTATTTCCAAACTCAGGATTGAATATATGACTTTCTATATCTTATGATTCGATTTTTATGCGCTTAATATTAAAATATAAACTATAACATAATTTTCACACTATCATGCTTGACTTGATTTGTGATCAGGGCAAAAAAGCATAATCTTAAAATTATCTTGATCATACAAATGTGCATTTACTTTCTAAATGATGAAAATAGTTTTATGGGTAAATATAAGGTATTAGCCTTATATGTGCAGTTTCCTGTGATGTATTCACTTGATCCTGATACCATTCTAAAAATCATATGATTAAATATATTTTAATATTAATCACATAACAGTCGGGTCATTACTAATACCATAAAAGGTCATATAATGTCGAAAAATATAAGTTTCAAGTTTTGGGGATATGGGTAATATAAATAGCAAAGTGCAGTTTTGACTGGCCAATACATTTGATCATGGTATTATCCTAAATATTACTAGATTTTTCATATTTCAATATTAAATTTATAACAACGGATTCATTAATACATCAAAAAACCTCAAAAAGTTATGTATTGTCAAAAAAAAAAGATAAAACAGTTAGATTTTGGGGTTGGGGTTATATAAATAGCCTTAAGTGCAGTTTGATATAATCAGTGCCTTTTATTCTGGTATTAATCTTGAAGATTATACGATTGGCTATGTTTTGTAATTAATCCCGTAACAACCCGATCAAAAATAACATAATAAAAACTTAGGTCACATATGTCAAAAATATGAAAATATTGAGTTTTTGGTAATAGAAATAGTCATAGGTGTAGATTTAGGTGATCAATTCTATTGATTTTGGAATCACTTTAAATATTATTTTGTCTTTGTTTTAATAGTAAGGTCATATAAATCGGATCATCAATGATATAAATGATTCATATGTAGATCAAATAATATCAAAAGGAAAAATCAGTGTTTTGGGATAGGGACAATAGACCCAAGGTAGCTAAAGTGCAGTTTTTTGTGATGAATCTTTTGATCCTGGTACCGTAAAATTGTATGATTTATAATACTAATATCATAGCTACTTGGTTATTAGTGCCAAAAGTTTCAAAAATATAAATGTTTCAAGTTTCTTGGGTGGGGTAATATAAATAGCCATAATTACGGTTTGAATTGATCAATAAATTTGTCACAGTATCATTCTAAATATTAATTGATTTTCCATATTTTAACATTAAGTTTATAACAATTGGTTCTTTACCGACAGCTTAAAATGTCAAAAAGCCAAAAACAAGATAAAGTATTTGGTTGTTGAGAATAGGGGTAATATAAATAGGCATACATGTAAGTGCAGTTTTATATGAACAGTACATTTGATTTTGGTATCATCCTAAAGATAAAGAAGATTAGCTATGTTTTAATAGCTCATGAAAATTGGTTCATCAACAGCATCACTAGGCAAAAGGTCACACAATGCCGAAAAGATGAACAGGTTGAGTTTTTGGTGTATGAGTAATATAAATAGCTACAGGAGCAGATTTAGGTGATCTTTTCTTTTATCCTGTCATAATTCTAAATATTATTTAATTGTTTATATTTCAATATTTAGCTTATATCAATTGGATCATTGATGACATAAGGGATTAATACCTAGGTCACATAAAGTGAAAGATGGAAAAAAGTTTTGGAGGACAGGGATAATATAGCCAAAGTAGTGGGCCAAAGTGCAGTTTTAAGTGATCATTCTTTTCATTATATTACCATTATAAACATTTTTTGGGTAAGACTAATATAAATTGCCATAAGTGCTGTATTATATGTTCATTACCTTGAATTCTATTATCATCTGAAATATTATTATAATTCTCTGCTTTAGTTAAAGCCCATGCCAATTGGTTCATTAATAAAATCAGAAAAAGTAAAAAGATTACATATTGTCGGAAAAGATGAAAATGTTGAGATTTTAGGTAGGGTTGATATAAGTAGAAAAGTTGGACAATCATCGTCTCAATATTTACATATTCACATATGTGTATTACAAATTACTAATTGGCATTAAATAAGCTTTAAAACGATACCAAACACTATAGTGATTATCAAAACCTTTGACCTGCTTTACCTAAGTAACAACATTACATACATTTTGCAGCATAGGTGCAATTGAAAGAAATGATCTGTGTAAAATTACCTATCATTTGATACCAAACATGACCATGTTTTATGTAGTATCTCGGCCATCTTAAAATTCAAAAAGGCATCTCATTAAAAGGTTTACAGCTTTTTTTCCCCAGGGTGGACTTTTTTTTATTTGAAAGAGTATATTTTTGCGGTTCGATTGATACCAAGAAACCTTTGTTAACCTTTTTTTTCCGGTAACCCCTGATTTTTATTTTCAACAACCATACTAAAACAAGAGTTTGTTACTGTTATTTTTGGCATTGTGTGCTGCCACAATATCAAATTTATGAAACAAAGACTAAAAATGAAGCATTCTTTTATAGTAAAATGGTACACTCTATACCCGAGTATATCCTCGCCATTTGATTTGGTTGATTTCCAGGAATTGTTGATTTCATTCCATTCAATGGTATTGTGTATACAATGGTTCCATTTAACAGCCAGCTAGATGCCAACATTTGTTTTTCATCTCTAGACAGCCCCAATAAAAAATAAATATATGTAACATGACCTACAGTGCGTCACCTATAAATTGCCGAGTTCCACAATGGCCAAAATTCTTCCTATAAGCCTAGTGCCCACTTTTTGCTGTGGAATATTACGGAGTGCTGGATTTGTGTTAACTGAAAATTTACTTTTTTTTAATGTAATTTATAATTTTTCATTAAAATAAAATTAAATAATGATGATTTATTTACTTTAGGCCAGAAGATGTGTTATAAACCATGAATGTTTTACATTCGTTGAATGGAGAGAATATCCATTCATTAAAATATTGACAGTTTCATTCAAATCATCTTCACATTGTTGAATGGAATAGGCAATCTTTCAACAAATTAAAATCACTAAAATATTGTCTTCATTCAACTCGCAAACATCCAATGTTTGTTCATTCTTTATCGATTCTATTTTCCTCCTACATTTTTGATCCATGACCCTATCCATTTAAAGTAATAGCATTTATGTCTTCAAATTGTACAATTTATTCTGTTTTTAACATGGGTGGTGACAATTTCTGCCATCATTTTTGGCATAATAAGAGATTGTAAACAACTTTGTTGCTAGTGACATCTGGTCTTATTGCATTCATGTATCCGGTCTCTCCGATAGAGTACATAAATAATTTCTATGATTTTTTTGTACTTTAAAAAGAATTAAGAATATAATTTATAGAGATAAACTATTTAGATAGCACAACTTACAGAATTTGGAAACTCTTGACCTGTGATAAAACAAATTAAAAACAACTTTAGATTTGTGGTTACAATAAATAAAATAGTCAAGAAAAACAATGAAACAACATATTAAAATCAAGCACAAAATCTTTAAAAATGTTACTGCCTTTTTCTGTAAATGAAACTAGATTTCTTTTCACTTTCAATAAATTGTTAAGTTTAAAATTATATTGTAAAAAGTTCTTTCGATCAAAATTCCATGTTAAACATGTGAATCGGTAAATTATGCTGTATGTAACATGCCCATGTTCTGATAGTTTGATATAGATAAATACAAGGAATTTATAATTTGATTACGAATTCATGATTATAATGTGCAATAAAGAAGCAGCTTTTTTTTTTGTTAATTTTGAATTAAGCTCTATTAGTTGGGAAATAGCAAATACCCTCTCACAAACTATTTTCATATGAATTTTTTGGTTCCTTGTATCAGTACAAATTAATATTTGACCGTTGGTTAAAAGTAAATTGTTTTGACCAGTCCAAGATTCAGAAGGTCAAATATGGAGAAGGGTGACCCTTCTCAATACATTGTCAACTACTAGGTGTAAACTAGGTTAGTCTTAAATTACTCAGAAGTTCCATATTTATATTTGCTCTATTGGACAATTTTTGCCAAAAATGACTGGAGAAGTTATGTTTTTGACCTTTCACCCATTAGTTGACCATGTTCATATCTCAGAAACTAGTGGTCATACACAATTGAAATTTGTCTCAAATTACTCACAAAGCATACTTCATATTCACTCTAATAGAAAAGTTTTAACAAAAAAAAAAATTTTCAGTAGCTGTTGAATATACTTTGCAATTGAAGTACTATGTGTGGATACAATTTAAACTTTAAATAGTCTGTTGACTAATAACAGCACTTACATTTCCAAAATCATAAGAGGAAAAAAATCAATAAGCATTGCTAAAGTTTCCAAATGAAATAATGTATGATCACTGTACAATGCACTGTAGGAGATGGATTAATTAAAATGTATCAAGGTTTCCTAGCTTACAATTTTCCAGGTCAACATAAGAATTTTTCGTTAACTTTTTGGTGGAACATTTCTTTCCAATAAATTATTCCTGTATATCCAGTAAATTGGTCATACATAAATGTGTAATGTCTAAATGTGATTCCCATACACTTTCGTTTGATAAAAAAGGTAATGCACCTTCTGATTAATTGCTTATTTTGTACTGTACATAGTACTTGCAGATATGTTCTGTTATATTTCTACAATGTCAATTTCCAATTAGATAATGATAATGGTCAAAGGCCAATATAGGTTTTTCTGAGCCTTTCCAAAAGTTTGGTGGATCAATTAGAATGGATATAAACTTGCACTTTGTAAACAATTTGAGAATAACTTCAATGTGTATAAACTTGGCATCGGTCCTTCCTAAACCATATCCGGTAGATCCGTCCCTGTTTTGAGTATTATGTGACCAAAATCGCTCCTGTACACATCTGTAGTAGGTATATTTAATTATTACAGTAGGATAAAATAGCATTTTTTTAAAAAGAAATGATGGGTCAGATGTTAAAATGGGGAGTGGTGGTGTAGTTATATGAACATTCTGGTGATTGGACATGTTTGTGAGTGAGAGACAATAGTATTGTATGTCAATGTAGGTCAAAGGTCATACTGATGACCTCCGGTCATTTGTTGTTAGAGTTTTCCATTACAGTGAATATAAATATGAATTTTCTGAGTACTTTTAGACTACAAATCTTATTTCTCTTTAACTAGCTATTTACTGTAAAATGTTAATTTTCCAAAAAATGATTGATTAAAGGTCAAAATAGGAGTTAGTGAGCTTTTCTGTAAAACTTTTCTATTATAGTGACTATAAAAATATGTTTTGCGAATAGTTTCAGATCAGTTTTAATCATTTTGGTTTACTGGTTGAGTGTTGAGAAACAACATGATATCCGGTGAATTTTGGCGAAAATCATCTATTAGTGAGCATAAAACTATGGCAAATGTCAAAATTTGAGGTTTCTTGACCTCATTGGAGGTTTCTTGACCTTATTGGTGGAACTCTTCTATTAGAGTGAATATAAAACTCTGCTTTACGAGTATTCTGAGACCAATTCAATCATGTATGTCCACCGGTTACTGAGATATGGAGATGGTCTTAAAATGGGTAAAAGTTAAAAAATGAAACTACTGGTCATTTGTGGTGAAAAATTGTCTATTGTATAAATAAGGGTGTTCTGAGTAATTTGAGACAAAATTTGTTTCTTTACACCGAGTAGTTAATGAGATATGCGAATATTACTGTAAAATATGAATTTTCAAAATAACCATGGGTCAAAGGTCAAAATAGGGGTTTCTTAACCTTTTTGGTTAAACCTTTCTATTAGAGTAAATATGAAAGTATGCTTTGCAAGTAATTTGAGACCAAATTAAATCACGTATGAACATTGGTTGCTGAGATATGGACATGGTCAAATAATGGCTCAATCTTTAAAAACATGACTTTTTGGTAATTTTAGCGAATATAAAAATGTGTCTTAAGTTATTTAAGACTAACCACATTTCTCTACACCAAGTAGTTACCGAGATATAGAAGTGTCACAATTCTCTACATTTGACCTTTCGACCACTGTACTGGTCAAGCACCCCAATTTAATTTCGACCAACAGTAAAAAATTCCTTTGTACAAATACAAGGACCAAGAAAACCACATGAAGTAGTTTGCTAGAGGGATCACATAAACTTCCCCAACAATCAAAATCCACTGTGAAATGAAAAAGTAGCAGCATACTTGAGAATTGTAAATCTTACACTCAGTTTGAAAATAAATTTAAATAGACTTGCTTTTACAATCATCTAGTAAACGTCGTATGACATTTGATTTTGTCGATAGGTATAAATTACCAAACATTCGACTGCACGATAATTGCATATGTTTGGTAATTACAGAATGATGATTGGTAATTACTGAATGATAATTGGTAATTACTGAATGATAATTGGTAATTAGTGAATGATAATTGGTAATTACGGAAAGATGATTGGTAACTACTGACTGATGACCAGTAATTACTGAATGGTGATTGGTAAATACAGAATGATGATTGGTAAGTACTGCATGATGATTGGTAATTACTGAAAATTAATTGGTTACAGCAAGGAGGTACCTCCTTGGTTATAGAATGATGATTGTTAAATACTGAACAGAGATTGGTAATTATTGAATATTAATTGGTAATTACAGAATGATAATTGGTAATTACAGAATGGTGATTGGTAATTACAGAATAATAATTGGTTATTACTGAAAGGTGATTTGGTAATTACAGAATGATAATTGGTAATTACAGAATGATCGGTAATTACTGACTGATGAGTGATAATTACTGAACGGTGATTGGTAATTATTGAATGCTGATTGGTTAATTAATGAATATTAATTGGTTGTTACTGAATGTTTGGTAATTACTGAATGGTGATTGGTAATTACTGAATATTAATTGGATATTACTGAAAGATGATTGGTAATTACATAAAGATAATTGGTAATTACTGAATGATGATTGGTAATTACTGACTGATGAGTGATAATTACTGAATGGTGATTGGTAAGTACGGAATGATGATTTGTTAATTACTGAATATTAATTGGTTATTACTGAATGGAGACTGGTAATTTCTGAACAGTGTTGCTAATTACAGAATATTGATTGGTAATTACTGAAGGACGATTTGCAATTAGTGAATTATGATTGGTAATTACAGAATGATAATTGGTAAGTACTGAATGATCACTGGTAAGTACTGAATGATTGGTAATTACTGAATGATGAATGGTAATTACTGAATGATGATTGGTAATTACTGAATATTAATTGGTTATTAATGAATGATTGGTAACTGCAGAATGATTCTTAGTATTTTCTGAATGATGATTGGTAAGTACTGAATATTAATTTGTAATTATTGATTGATAATTAGTAATAACTGAATGATAATTGGTAATTACTGAATGATGATTAGTAAGTAATGAATGATGATTTGCTTGTTAATTACTGAATAATGATTGGTAATCACAGAATGATGATTGTTAATTACTGAATGATTGGTAATTACTGAATGATGATTGGTAAGTATTGAATGGTGACTGGTAAGTACTGAATGATGACTGTTATGTATATCTGCCAACATACCAAAAGCGGTAGGATCAATAGTCATATCCAGATTATGCGAGTGACATTCCCGCCGTTTGGGATTTAACAAGCAAAAAAACGAGGGGGCATTTTAGCAATTTTAAATGGTTTCTGTTCTGCTGATATTTAGGGGTTATTTGTACCTATTTTGAAGATCAAATGTATACTTTAAGTCAATTTTATCCTACATATTTATTCATATTGTACGTTTGGCAAAAAGCGGTAGGAATACTACAGTAAAGCAGTAGGTGATAGGAAAGTGAAGTGATAGCCTACCGCCTAAATCGGTAAGGCTGGCAGGTATATTGGTATGTATTAAAATGATTATTAGAATTTAACCCAGTGCAAATGGTTAGGATAAAGGCAGATCACTAAAGTGTACTGTACTGCAGTGATGTTTGGCACTCAGGTTACATAATTGGGGCTTTCCCATTCACTGGTGAAAAACAGAAATTAACCATTACCTTGATGTATCATAGGGGGTAGGTAATCATCTGGGGGCGAATCCAGGGGACTTCGTTCACCATTTTCTGGGTCCTTTGGATACGCTATTTCAAAATAAAAGCACTATGCATGATTTAAAATTAAAGCATTTTTAAAAATCTAAGCTGCAATTGCTTTTAAAATAGAGTGAACTCACCAAAAAACTACCCCACCTACAAACTCTCCATTTTGTCTGGTTTTCTTTGCAATTCAGTTTACAGATAGTCAATTTACATTGATTTGACTAACAAATAAACTGACTAATAAAAGGTATGGTTTAGAGCCAATTGAGAGTTTTACATGTGGTTGGAATTTTGGTGAGTTCTTTGTACAAATAGTTTCATAATAGCTTAATAAATATGGATGAAATATTGCTTTAAAATAGAAAACAAATTCAAAATCAATCAAAATGAAATCTGAGGTGGACGAGATAACAATTAGAGTGGTTGAAAATCTGAGTCACCTCATGCCTTTTATGGCTGGGCCCAGGGTGAAAAAATTGTGAAAATATTAACAAAATTGGGGAGGAAAGGAGAAGGGTATTAATTGCAACATCTGCATCCACCCCAGAAAATGTATCATTTTTATCTTTCCCACCATACTAATCTTATTTGAATTAAATTGCACATAATGTAATTATCATAAGTTAAACAAAAAATAGTAAATTAATACTAATTGAGTATGATGCACATGTGCAGTACTTTTGCAAAACTAAGTTCTTACAAAAGAAACCTTACTTCTACTGTTCTGTTTATTGAAATTTTACACTATACCACAACCACATGGCCCTTCACCATTATTAATTATTTTGGAACTATGCTATAACTTGTGTGCTTTTATTGTAAAAAATAACAACAACTAAGCATTAGTTCATTTCACCTAAATTAAATTATATCAAGCTTTTATGTAAAACAGTCACACTACATAATCAAACCAGAGCCATAAAAGGCATCAACGTTGAAATAAACACCGGGAATCAGCAGGCATTAATAATAATAATAATAACAATAATAATAATAATAATAATAATAATAATATATGGCATTTAGTGCTTATTGCCAAGGCCTATAAGCGCTTCACAATTATTACCCCAGTCATTGGGACAAACACCTATGGAATACAATTCATTCCATAATGTTGCAGCCATAATCAGTGCAAATGGCATTTGTACTTCCCAGGTACCCACTTATACTCCTGGGTGGAGAGAGGCAACGTGGATAAAGAGTCTTGCCTAGAAATACAAACAGTCGACCAGAGTGAAACTTGAACCACCGACCACGTGATTGGAAGCCCGAAACGCCACCACTGCGCCAACTGCATTATATCAAAACTCAAATTTACTATAAATTGACCCCAAAATCTCAGCCTATAAAACATATTTTTGTCTAAAAAAATTAAAGTAGCCTGGGCCTAAAATATAAAATAACACACACACACACCCACGCCCAATGACCTCTGCCAACATTTCTACTGGTATCCTACCAGATTGCCGAAATGCAGTTTGCCGACTCCCAGTTTACCGAAATCCAGTTTGCTGACTGTGGATGCTACTAGGCCTAGCCAGGCCGTGACGACAACCACACAGTCTGGCCTGGCGCCGTAGGTCGCCGATATATATAAATATTTTAGGTAGCTGAAAATTGATGCATGTGCATATTACACGCACTCACACACACAGTAATTACAACATGTGTCTTTACATTGTATGCTATAGGAACTAAAAATGTGTCCAAGAAAACCATGCAATAAACATTAAAAGAAGATTGCTCGAGAAAACCATCACATTGAAGCTAGCAGTTTGACAAGTATAGAAGCAGATTCAATTCTATTGAAAGCCTAGCAGTATTTAAAAATATTAAAAAAATTTGTTTAGTTTGCATTTGGTGAAACTTTGGAAGGAATACATACAAGATCTCATAGCAGGCTCTGACATGCGACGATAGGTGCGTAGGTTTTTGCCTGAAGAAAAATCACACTTAAGATAAGATAAGCTGAGGTATCTATTTAACTTTTAATAATAATCTTTTGGTCATAACTTGCCACTAAAAACAACTACAGTATTAAATGGAGTTTACTTCTTTACAATGTACACTTTATTAGCCACATAAAATTTTCCAAGCATTTGTTGAATACAAGCTGAAAACTGAAGATAAGACTATTAAATATATCAGGTATAAACATATATACTAGTAATTACAAATTGTAAGTGAATGCTGCGAAGCAAATACTAGAACATGCCCCCGGACTTCCCTAAAAAATTCACCCTCTACCGTCCCCCTTCTGCCCCCTCCTTTCCAAAAGTCTGTATCCTCCCCTGCTTCCCTGGGTTATAATTATCAGATTATCGGATCCATTAACAT
>JAOTQE010073322.1:0-16663 GCA_025631205.1 Nesometra sesokonis
TATTTTTTATTGTAAAAAAAATCAACACATCAAACCTGCCAACATTTGTTGAAAATGGTAGGCCGATTTGCCGTTTTTCTAGCCACGTTGAAGTGAACCAACACAGCACCACCAGTTTCCACATTAAGGTGAAATTTGCTGATTCTAGCATCAATTGAATATCTATTTTGAGGATTTCCAAAGTACATCTGATGTGCGTTTTGATTTGCTATACATTTTTTTTTCAAAAAGCGGGAGGATTATCATGCAAAAGCGGTAGGCAGTAGGAAAGTCAAAAAAGCGGTAGCCTACCACTTAAATAGTAGGGTTGGTAGGTAAGTTTCTGTCATTGTTCAGTTCAGTTCAGCATGCCGTAGCCCTTAGAGAGCCATAGGCGTTTCACTTGATGGCAATTTGTCTTGCATTTTCCATCCCATTATTCCAATCTCTTATGTTGTCAACCCATTTTAAATGTCTCCTTCCTCTCCGCCCTCTTGCGTCGACCTCTCCCTCAATGGTTGCTAGCACCAAACTGTCTTCCAATGCGTAGGGTTGTTCCATTATGGCGCCGGGGGTTTCCGGGATGTGCCATTATATGTGTTATTGTTTTTCGAGGGGTGTTCTTCCGTGTTCGGAGAGAACAGGCATATATGTCGGTCTTATGTAGGTAAGTATCTCACTCATAGACTACCAACACCACTACTGGTTTGTGTATTTTTTTATCTTCCTCTTCTTTATCATTTCCAGGAGCCCTTCTTGTTAATGTACTCCGATGGTTTCTCTTACCCAGTTATTTGTTTTCTGGTCTTTCCAACTGATTCTCAATACTCTTCTTCATACACACATTTCAAAAACTTGTATCATTCTTTCCTCCTCTTTCTTGATTGTCCAGCTTTCACAACCATACAGTGCAATGCTCCAAATTAAAGACTTTGCAAGCTAAACTTTGAGGTTTAGACTAAGTTCTTTTGATTTCTGTCTTGGTCATGTTCTTATGAGTGACTTATTTAGTTCGATTTTGTAATGTAATGTACAGTAGTTTGATCTATATAGAGCCTTATACAGTAGAATCTCAAGGTACTGTGGACCATATGTTACACATTCATATGACTTTCTACGCTCCTAAGAGTCACGTCATGTCCTGCTGCCTGATACAGGCGCTCATTCATCTGTCCACGGCAGGGGATGTATGGACCAGTACACCAGGGTAACCCCCTACTCCTCTCGAAAGATGTACTGGGTTTTGTATAGTGCACACAAGCTGTATATATACACTGGACCTAAGGTTTATAGTCCTTGTCCGAGAAGACTCGTTCCACAACCAGAACCATGGTGCGAGCGGGCCTCGAACCCATACTGTTGTTATTGTTGTGGTTCACGGTTCTCTGCCTTAACCGCTCAGCCATACAACTCGCAAGTGATGATACTGACATAGCCTGTCTGTGTAAGTCTTTATGTATTCGTGCCAATTCTCTAAAGAGATGTTTTCATAATTGTACTGATTTGGTAAAATGCATGTTATTCAGTAGTTATTGTATGAATTTTTACTGTAGTAATTTGTGGACAAATTATAAAAGCAAATACATGAATTCTTTAGGAGTTTGTTACAACAAAGATCAAGCAGTGCTAGCGCTGTTTGTTTCATGTAGGTTACTATCATTTAATGAATTTATTAGGAAATCAGTACATATCAAGAATCCATATTTAAAGAAGCAGTCTTATCTGAAGGATTCGTATGTCAATATTAGGATCTACATCAGTGGTTTTAAATGGTTTACTACATAGGAGGTTACTACATGTAGGTAGTGGCTTGAGATTTAGCAGGAAATAAACCTATGGGGCATGGGTTGAGAACCCGTTTAAGGCCCTGAAAATTTGGTGTTTAAATTCAACCTTAAAGGTATGTTAATATAGTCTTAATAAACTATAGAAATACAAAGGTTTTGAGTATTTCGTTAAAAAGTTTCAAGGGTTTAATAAAATAAAGCTTGAGATTAGTGAAAAAGTTTGAGATTTTAGGCCAGTGGCTCAAGAGTTTGAGGTGTGGTCGAAAAGTGTTATGCTCACACTAGATGCGCAAGACTTGGTTGGTATGTAACTATCTTGCATTAACTGAATGAAAGTATACTGTATACATATCTTTATACGATGTTTATTTTGTTATATGGAAGTAATTCAGAAATAAAGTTGATTGATTTTTTTAATTAATAATTAATTAATTAAAATTTTTATGCTTTATTTATCTCAATATCTAGATTTTTAAATTAATTTGGAAGTTAAATTATATTTATTTTTAACAAGGCCTAAAGAAAAAAAGTATATGTTGCCTAAGCTTGACCAACCCAAAATGTTACAAATCAGGCTCTGCATTTTTTTTCTCTCCCGATTTTGTGGCTCAATACATGAATTTGTCCTGGAAATTTTAAGAAATACTTAAGTTATGGGTGAAGTCCAGGTTTAAAATTTACATAGATACACAACTATAGAAGAATTTATTCAGACCTCGCTTCAAAACATTTGTATAATAAGATAATAAAGGAAACACTTTCCAATGTGAGTCTTAAATCAAAAAGTGGGTCTTCTAATTATAACAGGGGCGGATCCAGCAAAGCTGAATAGAGGAGGCCCCGACGCCAAATGTTGTATTGTTTCTAGGGTCCTTTCCAGGAAAATTTTTAAACAAATGCATTTTCTGAGATTTTTTACAGATAGATTATTGCAAACAATGAGTTTTTTAAGTTCAAAAAATATTCGTCCAAGTCAAAAGGAGTCCCCACCCCCCATGCCTGTCATAATACATAAAGTTTATAAAAATTATAATTATGGATTTTAAAATGGTTGTGCTTTAAAACTGTGTAAAAAAAAAATTACAAAGCACCAGTTCTTATGTGAATTTCCACTTGTTGTGAGTTATATTCTTAATGTCATTTCGGTTTTCAAACCCAACCCTTTTAAAATCCGTAATTTTCCTATTCTTTAACACTGTCTAATTTAAAGTAAACACACTTTTGATTTGGTACTCATTTTGCAACAGGTTTTGTAGCATTATCTCAATGTTGAATGTGAAATTTTATCTGTTAGGTCACAGCGGCCTGGTCACAGCTACACTATTTGGACAGTACTTACAAAATCAAAAACATTGAACCATACCTGCCAATCGTGCCGATTTTGGCGGTAGGCTACCGCTTTTTCGACCTTCCTACCGCCTACCGCTTTTGCATGGAAATCCTACCGCTTTTTGAAATTTAAGACACCAAAAAACACAAAAATATGCAGTGAATTTGCACTAAAAATGAGCATTTACAGCTCATTTTTTTTTGCTCATCAAACCAAAAAGCGAGTAAAACGAGGGCGCTGGTGCACCTGCTTTGCGACGACGAGCCAGCCTACCGCTTTCCAGAGTACAAATGTTGGCAGGTATGTTGTTCATGTTAAGGGCATTAAGAAGATTGACAATATTGTATGATTTTATACAAATCATACTTTTGAACTATTTTGATTATATTAATAATTGTTTGAATTACAGTATTTAAATCTAATAGTTTGTTCATTAGTTAAAAAGCATGGAGGTATAAAATAGAAAGAACTGTAATTCTTTTTAAGAACGCTTCATAATAATTTGGCAATATTCCAAATTCATTAAAAAAATATTTATCCATTGTGGAAATGATGTAATTTTGGAAATTCCCATTCCAGAATGACTTGACATTTATGTTCAAGTCTAGGCTTGCATTCGGTAATTCCCAATCTTGATTGAATTAACACAGCAAGTGTTCAGACCTTGGCTTGTATTTGGGACAAATGTTTTAGAATAGGAGATACTAGTGGCCCGAGTGCATGCAGTACTTAACATTGATCAACATAAAGAAAATAATTTTTTAATTAAAATGAAGAGAAGAAGATTTGAGGAGCTTCAAGAATGGTTTTGTAAGTTCTGTCCAGATTGTGTAATATCAAGTTGTTTCATTGTTTAAAAGGGGAATTCCTGAATTCAGATTTCTATGGATATTATACCTGCCAACTCGCACGCATTGGAGGCTATTTTGGATGTCTCGCGCATAAATAATTTTTTTAATTTTTCTCACGCATTAGCAGAATTCTCACTCATGAACAGTTATTTCAATAGTTTTTCTCACGCATGAGACAATATAGAGCAAAATAAGGTAAAAATAAATGGCCCCAAAAAAGTGGTAATTACCACTTTTTTGGGGCCATTTTAATTTAGACAAAAACCGCCCAAAAATGTTTTTTTTTTTGTGCCCCAGTACTGGTGGCGGGGTTTGTGTCACACATTGGAGCCAAAAGAAGGTAAGATATTGTGACCTGACTGAAAATAATTTTCATATTTTGACAGTGAGGTAAGGCTGCAAAACATCTTGAAAAAAAATTCCAAAAGTGGGTCTGTTGTTTAATGCGAGTTCTATCTATATTGTACGCATAGCACAATATATTTTTAATGTTATCTTAATTAAGTAATTTGGTCTCACTTTGTACAATTCTTTTCAGTTTCTTGAGATTTTTTCGTTATTATTGTTAACTTAATTATTGTAGTAATATAATAATAAGTTTGATGATGAATAAATCATATTGTAAATCAACAATTTTTTACCCACTGACTTTTGAAATTGTTTTCTCTCATTATGTCATTGTCAAAATTTGTTGTGAAATTTCAACAGTCTGGTTGTGACTAATCATTCTGTAGATTTATCTGTTGAAATTTTAACCCCACATTTCACCTTCTTCCATAAATGTTACAATAACAGGAAAATGATTAATTTGTATTAATTTAGTTGACAGCAAGAGACCAAAGATGGATCCAGTTGTACCCTTAGCGAAGGATCAATCTCCATGTATCCGTCAGATTTCACAAAATAATAATGCAGGAGATACAACGTTCACACCAAGAACTTATCAGGTAAAAAAAAAAGTCTCTAGGATTGTCCTGGTGTCTCCTGGAATTTTGGATCATCCCCTGGGCTCCTGGTATTATCAATTTTTTCCCCAGAATTTAGTTTTCTCCATGATTTCTTTCCAGGTTTTGTCATACTTTCACAGTTCGAACATAAATTGGGGCAGGGCATGTCAAAACCACCTAGTTATCAGTAAGCTTGGTTCCCACTAGAGCAATTTAGACGCGTTAGCGTCGAGCGCAGCTACACCGCGCGTCAAATATGTTGCGACCTAGTGGGAACCACTAGTATTCAGCGTCATACGTCACACAACTGCCAGTGCCAGCCACGGTGATGGTTCAACTTTGCGCGCAGAGGGCGGAATGCTGAATAGTGGAAGAACCTTACGTCACATCACTTGCGGTAGCGCAGACGCGTCGCCTAGTGGGAACCAAGCTTTAGGAAGTTATAGAGCAAATAAACAACAGAAAATATAAACAAATACAAAGAAACTTTTTATTCCATAACATCGGTTATGGTGTCCGATTTTTATAATTGACCCCTCATCCAGTGTAATATGGTTTTAACATTAACTCCGTTTTTCAAATTTGTGAAAACTTGGTAGTTTTGCCATGACATGCCTCAATTTATCTATTTTTCAAAATAGTGGTTGCATTACAAGTGTAAAGTTCAAGTTTTGGATCTAACAAATTCATGACATTTTAATTTTTTTGGTCCCAAAATTTGATGAAAGAAGATTCCTTTTCAGGCTGATTTTGTTTAGACTATTACACAAAATTTCACGTTGGGTGGTTCCCTATGTTATATCTATAAACGATGGCAATGCGATTCCTGAAATAAATCAGATCTTTACATCATACATCATACATCTATATTTTAATCACAAAAAATGGAACACAGATGTCTTCATAGTCTCATACTATAATTTATGCAACGTCTGTTTGTTTGTTCCTCTACTCCTCCAAGGTCCTTGGTTCGATCTCCATCAATCTTGGTGGTTGGATGCAGGTTCACTGCAAAATTGACTTTGAACTTTTGGAAAGGTCAATGTCATTGGGGTCAAAGGTCAAATAACTGTTTTTTGCTACTCCTTGGTCCCATCTTTGCCAAATTTGGTGGAAGCATGTAGGTTCAGACCAGAATTGCCGATGATGGGTCACAGAATCAAAGGTCAAGGCTACGAGAACAGGGTCAAAGTTACGGGACGGGTAAATTGACTAGTTTATCAAATTACAGTTTAAATTACAAATTTAAACAACTAAAATAGAAACAAGTTTGGTTGCGGCACTTTTTTGTAAACACTAATTCTTTTGTTTTTTGTGAACGTACAATCTTAACATTTGTTGTTTTAGTTGGAGTTGTTGGAGGCTGCTCTTAAACAGAACACCATTGTGTGTCTACAGACAGGAACTGGTAAAACGTTCATTGCTGTAATGCTTATTAAGGAGTTGGCTCATCAATTACGAAGAAGTTACGATGAGGGCGGCAAACGTACTCTGTTTCTCGTTAATACCGGTAAGGATAGCCTAATATCTTATGTCGCTACATTCCTGATTATTGTTTTATTCTTTCTTTTAATCACAAATTCAGAAAACCTATTATCACCTGAAGAATGTGTCCGCCATTATATTGTTCATTTATTTGTAATTAATGTGATGGTCAATTTTTTTCTTTTGGTGGTTAGCATATTTTCCTATATTTTGTGTCACATCCAGCAACCAGCGCGCACTTATCGTCAAAACGTAGTTGGCCTCCTTTATATTAGGTACTCCGAGTCAAAATTTAAGTTAAAAACTAAAAATACGGGCAAAATAGGGTACCAGAGCATCAAAATGGGGTGATTTTTTTTTCTTTGCTCGTCAAGAAAATTCGTCACACCCACCCGGACCCGGAGAAGTGTGCCCCCCTTTCGGTAGATCCTGGATCCGCTCCTGGAAATGGACCCCTTCACTGCGCCTTTGATCATTCTTGAAAATTGGTGCAATATAATATATTATTATTATTATTATTATTATTATTAATTATTATTATTATTATTTTTATTGTTATTATTGTTTTTTTTTGCATCACAGTTTTCAGATGTACTTTAACTGGTAGTATTATTATTATTATTATTATTATTATTATTATTATTATTATTGTTATTGTGATTTTTGTTATTAATAATTATTGTTATTGTTCCCTAATTTAAGACTCATTATAAAGTTTGAATAGTTCTCATTGTGTAAATCTCAGTTTTGTGTGCTTTAACAAATTGAAAAAAGGCTAAAATCCTAAAACAAAATGTCATTGCTCACATTGGTTGGAATTTGAAAAATGGGAGACCCATATTATAACCTAAAAAAAATCAACAGAGGCACCATCAATCCAGCATATTGTATTAGAATCTGGAAAATGCTGTTTTGTTAGTAATAATATATTTTTTTTAAATTTCAGTTTTTCTTGGTGTGGGTACATTTTATTGAATATACTGTTTAAAATGAAGAAATTTGATGCTCATAAAATCTGTATTTTTTTCTCTAGTTCCTTTAGTGAATCAGCAAGCTGAGGTTATAAGGAAGCATACAAATCTTGAAGTAGGTCAGTATGTAGGTGCAATGAATGTGGATTTGTGGAAGAAAGATGAATGGCTGAATGAGTTCCAAAAGCATCAAGTCCTTGTGATGACATGCCAGATATTCAAAGACATCCTTCAGCATGGGTTCATGCCTCTGTCAAAGGTCAACCTGATGATCTTTGATGAATGCCACCATGCCACTAAGAATCACCCATATCGGGAGATCATGAGATTCTTTGACATGTGCCCCAAAAAAGACTACCCACGGGTAATGGGACTAACAGCTTCTATCTTGAATGGGAAATGCGAACCACAAAACCTTGAAGACAAATTATGTAATTTAGAGTTAACGCTAAGGAGTACAGCGGAAACAGCCAGTGATGTTGCCGGTATGAGCCGTTACGGTACCAGACCAAAGGAGTACATATTACAGTGTAGTCATTACAAGGACGACAGCGGCCTATTCCAAGAAATCGGTGAAATACTCATACAGACTTTAAGCTTTTTTGCTGACTATAATGGTGAGGTTTGTGAGCGAGAGCGGGATCCAGTAATCCTACCAAAACAAGCCATTACAGAATGCCTTAGCACGCTGTCTACCATTGGCCCACTAGGGGTGAAGATTGTCGTACCCATGCTTATGTTAGAGCTTGAAAAGTTGGAGAAACATGAATTCATGGAAATAAATCGACTATTTCTTCAGTGTGCTCTTACTTCCCTCAAGTGGGTTAAAAATCTTTGTGATGTGAAGATTAGTAAAAAGGACCAAACCAGTTTAAAGTTTGTACCACATAAAGTAGTTCGTTTACTGGAGGTACTCAAGGAGTTCAAACCAATTCAAAACACTGAGGTTGATGATACCAATAGTTTTTCCGACGATGAAGAGAGATTAACTTCTCTATCGATGTCGTTACGCAATGATCCTGATGAAGATAGTGATGATGAGGATTACGAGGCAACTCCAGGGCCGACATTCGTTGAGGGCGACCTTTGTGGTGTTGTGTTTGTGGAAAAGCGATATACAGCTGCAGTTCTAAACAAATTAGTAAGACATTTTCAGAAATTGGATCCCAGCTTACAGCACATCAAGAGTGATTATATAACAGGACAGGGCCGTGCAGCACTGACGAAGGGTATTCAAACAGAAACGCAGTTTAAGAAACAGGAAGAGATCCTGCGTCGATTTAGACGACATGAAACCAATCTACTCTTTGCTACAAGTGTCATAGAAGAAGGTAAATTCTAATTAAATGATTTTATTACAGTCTAGTCGTTTAGTGGCAAAATTCCAGCCAGTTTTCTAGATAAACTTATTCATTATCTTTATTTTTGCAATAGTTCCATTCTATGTAAAAAGCACAAAAAATCACCATGTTTACAGTAAGTAAACCAATATATTTTTCTAGGCATCAAGTATACATGTTTGGTCAATGTTGCACCATTTATTATCTCTGAAAAGTCTTTTTTTACAACTTTAGACCCCTTTTATTATATCATATCTGTTTTTTTTTAAATTGCCAAATTGTGTAAATTAGTTTTCCAGGCGTTTATAGATATAAATTGTTAATATTACCAAATTGTTTACTTGTATTTTCCAGGTGTTGATATTTAAATTACCAAATTGTTTGCATTTATTGTCAAGGTGTTATATTTAAATTACCAAATTATTTGTATATTTTTGATGTGTTGATATGTAAATTACCAATTGTTTTTTTATTTTGCAGGTGTTGATGTTCCCCGTTGTAATGTAATTGTACGATTTGACCTACCCCAGCACTACCGCTCATACACGCAGTCAAAGGGTAGAGCGAGGGCAGCAGACTCATATTACATCATGTTGACAGATGAATCTGAGAGTGAAGAGTTTCAAGAAACCCTTCATCAATTTAGAGAGATTGACAAGGTAAACTTAGAAAACAAGACAATAATTTACCTCAACACTACCACTCATACACTCAGTCAAAGCAGGGTGGTGTAAAATAGATACCTCTCTTGTCAAACACTGTGCTTTATAAAAACTTATTAACTGATCCGTTACATTAACGGATCAGCTATTGTTACTGTACGAAATCATCATCTTTTTATTCTTATTTCTCCCTAATTTTGTGAACACGATTCCTCAAAATTGATGAAGAGTATCTTGAAACTCCGCACTCTACAAGACAAGATTGACAAGATAAACTAAAAAAAAAACAAACAAGGCAATCAGTTAGATTTGAACTGTTTTTATGCATTAAATTCTACCAATTTTTTTTGTATTTGCAGGTTATATGAGCTGTAAAAAAATTGTAAAAAAATAAGTTTTTATAAAGCACAGTGTGATTGGTCACATTGGTTGCGATATCATTTCCTAAAGAAATAGCAAACACCCTGCTATAGCTAAACAAAATCAACATAGGCCATGTTTCCGCAGGATTTTCAGATTATCTGATAAAATATTTAATCAAGGCCATGTTTTTGCAGGATTTTATGATTATCTGATAAAATATTATCCAATCAAATCAATTTTAAAAATGCAACTGCACAAACTTAGTGTAGACCATAATGCATTGTGAGTCCACTAACTTCCAGTGAATTTTTGGTGATTTCTCTTTTCCCTCGCATGGCACACCCAGTGGCACCGCGGTGAAATCGTTGCAAAAACAAGATAAAAGTTGACTCTGTTTCAAAAATTATCTCATTTTGAACAATTGTCAGATAATTATTGAAACACAGTTTTATACTATTAGAATAAGCTAACCTCCAGTTTCTGCAGCACCTTTATCGGATAATGTTATCGCAATAATTTATTGGATAATTTTTGCTCTGGAAACACGGTCATAGAGGACGCTATACATCTTGGCAAAACTTACTCTCACCAGCATACAATGTGGGATATTCTGTTCTACACCCATTGGAGTTGAATACTATATGTATAGTTTTCAAGAATTGTAAATAACAATTAAATAAACATGCTTTTCAATGTGGAATATAACGATATTGATCCTCGCAGTGCTAGTCGCATGATGCCATTTTGACCATTCACATACTACTACTGTATGTAATATAAACATATACTGCTCATTGTGTTTATACACCTTCCAATAAGCTATCATCAGACATAATTATCCATAACAGTCAACTTCTTACGTCAACATACAAAGCATAAATGAATTTTATATTTAAATTATTTAATTTATTATATTTTTTTAAAGATATTACAAAAGCGATGCCACAATAGGGAGCAACATGCTGAGGAAATTATGGATATGCATGTAGCAGATCAGTTACTTCCACCGTACATGCCTCTTAAAGAAAATGGCGCACCACGTGTTTCAATGACGTCTGCTATTTCATTGGTAAACAGGTAATGATATTTCTATTAATGTATATGTTTTTATCAACAGAAACCAAGGCAACAAGTTGTTTTGTTTTATAAATTATTTTATAAGTCACATTTTTTTACCTGTCAAAGCACTTTGGTCTGTTTTTTTTTAACATTTGGGTTCTTAATATAAATTGGTTTAGGGCATCAATTGCAAATACCAGATGATACACCAGCCAGAAGTTTTCATTAATATCACCAAGATAAAAGATCCCAGATGCAGAACAAAAAGCTTGTGGATGCAGACAATTAACAAGGACTTGAAAATGCTTAAACTAACACTGCTGAAACACGAGAAGTGATGGAATCAGCCACTGATAGAATGGGATGGAATCTGATTAAGAAACGCTAAGCCGTAAACGCTAAGCCGTCTGAATGAATGAATTGGTAGTTGTATTGATGAATAAATGGAGCCTGGGTGAATGAGTGAAATGAATAAATGAATAATAAAAGGATGGATTATGATTGAATAATGAAATTAAAATGAAGGAATATATGAATTACTTCAATGGACAAATGATTGATTGTATACGTGTATATGTTTATATCTCAAACTTCACGGCATTCTCAACACAAATGGCCTCTTAAATTTCTAGAAACCATTATATATTTATTAAATAGGCCTATTGTTTATCATTTTTTTGGCTTGTTCAGTAATATGATTCTCAGCCATTTCTGTATAAGAACGATTTTGTACAGGAATGTGTATTTGTTGTACAGAAAAATCACTTAATTTTCCGGGGTATCCGCGTATGGGAGGTAAATTAACATACAAAAAATCTAAATTTTAAGGCAAAAAGTGTGTGCGTCCACTTACAAGAGGTGTCCCCTTACAAGAGGTACCAAATGCACTGATTAGATAGGAAAAACAAATGAGTCTTTGAACTAGTGTCTGTTAAGGGGAGGTGTCCGCTTACGAGAGGTGTCCGCACATGGAGATGGAGGTTCAACTGTATGTGCTCATTACTATAAATGAATTCATAACACTAACTGCCAATAATCAAACTTCATAAACATTATCAGCTCGGCTGATTACAATGTCATGTTGCCTAAAACCAAATTCATCAACAGTGCCTTTCATTTACAGAATGAATCTGGACTATGATTTGAGTTGTTGATTTGATTTTTTGATTATTAATTTTTACTTTTATCTTTTTATTTAATTTTTATTTCAACCACAGCCAACAGCGTAAACCCCAGTTGCAGTATGAATATACTATATCATGCTTATAAACTAAGACTCATTATAACTCTTAGGCAGTGGCGTTGGTGGTCGGTGGGAATAATCCTAGCGCTTGGTCAGGATTGAACCCAGGATCTTGTGATTGGAAGGCAAGCACGTCAACCACCAAGCTACAGCGCCACTATTGTGTGGAAAAACTTCAGTTACGGTGTTTTGTTCTTTGTGTCAGTTGTTTAGTAGCATATTTGTTCTCTCTTATGACAACTGTTTGAAGTCAACAAATTAATAAATTAAATTAATTGAATAATTAATTTAATAATTGATAACTCAATCAATTAATTAGATAAATAACTGGTAATAATTATTTTTAATGTTGTTTTTAATTAGATATTGTGCCAAATTACCAGGTGATAGCTTTACCCACTTGACACCTCAGTGTAAGGTGGTACAGGTGAATCAGGGTAACCCACCCATCTACCAAGCTATCTTGAATCTACCAATCAATGCGCCTCACAGAGAACCTATCATAGTGAGTATATAAGCCATCACAGTGAGTATATAAGCTATCATATTGAGTATATAAGCTATCATTGAGTATAAAAGCTATTGTAGTGGGTATATAGTCTACCTGATGATAGTTTTGACACCTCAGTTTACAGTGGTACAGGTGAATCTAGGTAACCCACCCATCTACCAAGCTATCTTGAATCTACCAATCAATGCACCTCACAGAGAACCTATCATAGTGAGTAAACATTAACAGATTTAAACAAATTATGGAATGAGAAGAAATCCAGCATGTGTGAATTGAGCAATCTAAGGTTATGTTCAAATTCACGGCTTAAGAAGAGTGAATCATAAGCAAAGCTATTCTTTGATGTAACAGCCACGTTGTTCACATACAAGGTTCAGTATAGGTCATTTTTTAAATTGCGTCCAGTGGCTTTTCATATGACCAGTCAAAGGTAATTGATTGGCCAGTGCAGACTGATGGTGAATTTTTAGTGGTCAATATTGTGAAACAAAGTCAACATCTTTTAAGTTTATGAGGCATAGATCCATTAGGTTCCACTAATCTGGCCCTTCCCCTAAGCAGGTTTATCTTCTGTATTAGTGAAATTACACTAATCGACAGTTAGTTCAGACAAATAATTGTATGCCACGTATATTATACTCCTCTCAATCTGTGAATCTAAAAATACCCTAAAAGTGATGTATTTACAGTATGCAACAATTTGTTTACATTGACATTAATAAGACTTCCTTAATATAATTTTGATAAATGCATACTAAACTAAACATTAGCTAAAATCTCTACTCCTAATCTGTATCTAAATGTATATGATGATTTTTTTAATTGACATAAATAAGATTTTCTTAAATTATTTGATTTGATACTAAGACATACTCTAAGCAATGAGATACATGCTATTGTGACACAATTCACGATGGCTTGTATCTCATTGCTTGGAGTATGTGTTATACTTTCTTACTTGAAGTTGATTAGTGGACCTTTCAGATAATGGCATAATGAACTAAAATTTAGCTAAAGATTCAATAACTAGTATTACATTTACATTACATTTTTATAGATAATTTTTCAACTTTTTTTCAACATTGGTAAATAACTCGTTCTCCACTGATAATGACTTCCCATATTTTGTAATAAAATCGTTTCATAATATGTGATTATTTTTAAGACTGATTGTGTTTGTGATTTATTTTTTAGGGTGTTAACATGCCTCGAAAAAAGTATGCTGAGATGGCTGCTGCCCTTAAGGCTATTGAGTTGCTTTATAAACAAGGTAAACTAAGTTTAGATAAAAACATTAATTAAAGAAAGAAATCTGGTTAAATAAAAGAAATCTGCCTCTAGAGGTGGAAACCACCTTGTTGTAGTAATATAAATTATACAATTAGCCTAAAGGCTGTTTTTCACTATCTGCATTTATTTGCACAAATCACTAAATTTTTCTAATGAGCATGCGTAATAATTAACATTAAATAAAACATACAATAAACATTTAAAATTAAACTGTGCACAGGGGTGGATCCAGGATCCACCGAATGGAGGGAGGGGCGCCCTTGTGGTGATTTACGGGTTTCATTTGACAAAAACAATGGGTTGTACGTGGCCATTTTGCATCTACCGTGCCCTTTTTATGTTACGCCTGAACCGTATCTGTGTCTTGTTATTTACTCTCACTTTACAAACTATGTTAAGCAGAGTGATGTAATACTTCAAAATACTGTAATTGCAAAATCTACATATGTAATAAAATTATTATAATATGTGGCATTTAATTACAATGTTCTTGATTTGTCACAGGAG
The DNA here is from genome assembly GCA_025631205.1 of Nesometra sesokonis. Taxonomy (NCBI): domain Eukaryota; kingdom Metazoa; phylum Echinodermata; class Crinoidea; order Comatulida; family Antedonidae; genus Nesometra; species Nesometra sesokonis. The sequence continues at coordinate 14,326 of JAOTQE010073322.1, forward strand.
AGCTTAGTGACCGGTTGTTACCAATTGAAAAAAATGCATTCCTGGAATCTGAAAATTATGGATATAAGGGCTTTGAAGAAGAGTTTGTGGAGGGTCAACCAAGACCAGGAACAACAAAACGAAGGCAGTACTATAATAAACAGGTAGGGAAAAGGTGAAGGGGTTAGCTTAGATATAGAGTAAGCTAGGCCAAGAAGAATGAAAGGATGGTAGTACTATAATAAACAGGTAGGGAAAAAAGTGTGTAGGTTGGGTTAGAAAAAGAGTAAGCTAGGCCATGAAGAACAAAACGGGGCAGTACTATAATAAACAGGGAAAAAGGTGACGGGTAAGCTAGACCAGGAAGAATGGAACATAGGTAGTGCTATTACAAACAGGTAGGGAAAAAGGTGATGGCCTAGGTTAGAGAAAGGTAGGCTAGACCAGGAAGAATGGTACATAGGTAGTGAAAAAAGTCAATGGGTTGGGGTAGAAGAGGAGTAAGCTAGGCAATTAGAAATTAATGGTTGATTGGAGTATTTCAGTGTAGTACAAGGATAGCCCATTAAGATTTGTTTCCAATGGGGTTCTTGGAAATTAATGAGGAAAGTATTTGAAAAATGAGATAGGGAAAATAGATTGAAGATGTTTGGATCTTGGAGGATGGTTACGCTACACCAGAAAACAACTAAGAGGAGAGATAAACTTGTTGGATAAGTTTATACAAAATGATGTGTTAAAAAAATGACCAGAAAAAATGGAAATGAAACCATTTCCAAATCTAATTTTGTGATTGTCTGCATGACAAATAAGACGATTAGTAAAATATATTTAAACAAGACAAACAACTTTAGTTTCTAGTCTTTTTTGGCTTTTTGGCTTGATTACAACTTTTAAAATGTTTTAATTTCAGGTGGCATTATGTCTACAGGCTTGTCATCCTGATGCAGGGAAACGCTGCTATTTGTATGCAATTAAAATGGAAACCAAAGAATTATTACCCAATGTATTAAACACAAGAGGACGCAAGTTACACAGGCCTGAAGATTCACCTCAATTGTTTGGCATACTCACTAGTAAATGCATTCCAAGGGTAAACACTATCTTAAATAAGCTTCAATTCCACTCTAAACTGGTTTATATCGATTTATTCTTTAATACGTAGCTTATGCACAGAATGTACAACTTTTCATTTTCTGCCCGTGTGTTTAAAATATCTAGGAAATATGACCATATAACACCGATTTAAAAAAAACTACATTGGTTACCAGTAAAAGAGGGAATTAAATTTAAGATAATCCTTCTTACATGGTAGTCATTACATAACATGACATCTTAAAATTCGGGCCTTATCACCCCATATATTACTACTCGTGCGAGTTGTATGGTCGAGCGGTTAAGGCAGGGGAACCGTGAGCCATTGCAAAAACAACAGTATGGGTTCGAGGCCCGCTCGCACCATGGTTCTGGCACATGTGCACTATAAAGAACCCAGAGTACACCTTTTGAGATGAGTAGGGGGTTACCCCTGTGTATTGGTCCATACATCCCCTGCTATGTGGACAGAAGAATGTAGCACCCATTATTCAGGCAGCAGGACATGACGGTACCCTTAGGTAGTCTTATGAATATGTATATATGTATGGTCCACAGCGCCTTGAGACTTTACTGTGTAAGGCGCTATGCAATATAAAAATCTAATTATAATTACATAATCATACTCGCCATCTTAGATCATCTAGCAAAATGTTTTTTTACCATTTAATAAAACACGTACGGGTATAAAGTTTTGCATCTATAGCACAAAAAACTACAGAATAATTAACTATAAAGTGTTGTGATTCTGTCAGTGAATTCAAAACACTTTTCAAATTATACCTCTTTAAATCTGCATTTAATTAATTAGTATTTTACTCTACATAGATCATGTCAGACGTCACTGCTACTCGGGATACTTTTCTAGATTGATGCCGCATTATTAATTGCTGAATTAACACTATTCTTAATATTAGAAAGAATTTGCAACTTTAGGAAATAAAATAATGTTTTTTTTTTTGTATGTTGATAAAAGTGTTTAATATTATATCCAATTGTCTGCTTATAAATAGTGGTAAAATACAGTACTAGTCAGCTGTGACACATGTTTCAGGGGCGGTTGCAGACTCTGGGAAAAGGGGTGGGGGGGGGGGGGCTGGAAGAGAGTCAAAGTTCTAGGGGGTTCGTGTCCGGGGCATGCTCCCCCGTGAAATTTTGGACTTTAGATGTCCTGAAATGGCCTCAGGGGCACGTTAAGGGATAAATTCTACCTGAATATTTTTGTTTTATTAAATAATATTGATATATTTTTCTTTCCGAAGGG
>JAOTQE010073333.1:0-16663 GCA_025631205.1 Nesometra sesokonis
AAACAGTCTTTCCTAAGACCGTGTTGAGTATTGAATCTCGAACAAACACTCCATAGTAACAGTAATTGAGGGCGCTACTTTAGGTAACTTTTGTGCCACATCACATTTGATTTTTTTACGAAAACGTTATACTAGTTTTAATCTCAAAATATGGTGTATGTTTAAACGGTTGCAGTTATAACAATTTATTAAAACAAGCATTTCAAGGTAAACTAATGCTGAAGCCACATTGTAAGTGATTTAAGACCATTTATAGCCTCCTCAAAGTAGGCTTTAATATTTAAGACCGCTAACTCCTAAGACCACGGTATAGCAATGGTCTATATTTAAAGACCATGCGTGACGTCACGATTATAGACAGTCTTAAGCTTAAGACAGTCGAAAGACCGCTTATAGCAATCCGCCCCAGATAATCATTTAATTTTATCCTGTTAAACACCCGTTTCCACAGGACTTTTTTATCGCATAATTTTTATCGAGATAATTTATCGGATAATTTTTTCCTCTGGAAACGCCCCCATAGGCAAGTTTGATTAGTCATATTCCATGAATGGCAGCACTAAAACAGTATAATGTGTTACAACCTAATGAACAATCTTCAAGAGTAAAGTAGAACGTTTTGAACATTAAATACAGTACTCTCTTTTGGGTGAGCGCTTACTCTATTTTAAACAGGATTATTATTAACAGTGCTAATGCATCTAAAATAATTGCAATATGGTACACATGAAGAGCAACATTTGGAGTTCTTATTGAGTTGCAAGATAAAGTCGCTGTAGATGATGAGCACCAATTCATATGAACTTCTTGGCAAAGATGATTCTTGTTCCATAGCTACTAACATTTAACAGCACAATATGCCAACTACAAAATCTTTTTAGATGTTGGTCGAAATTCTAATAAAATAATAAAATTGCTCACAGAATGTTCATTATAGCATTATGGACGTTGTTATAAATGATTGTAGCTGAGTGGGAGTTGATTTGAAGTCTTGGCCATCGTAAATCCTGCTGAAATTCAAGCACAAAGAGCAAAAGGAGTTAGTGGGATGGAAGGAAGGACAATACATTGCTAAACCAATGTCAGGTCTTTATTGCTATGAACACCTACCGATCATGACAGCAAATCAGCAGTACTGTACATTCTGTTCTACTCTAATAAATACTTGGTTGCTTGCAGCTTTCCAATCAAGGAGAATCAAGGCGAAACAACCATCACACACAATTATTTGTCGTAAAATATTTGGCATTATTATCAGAACCAAGGCACTTTTCTTGCAAATTTGGCACATATTTTTGTCTGGTTTCTGTTAAGTATTTGGATATTGATAGATCAACATTAAACACTTTATTGCACATTGTATACATGTACTATAAAAATAAAATTCTAAACGTAGTGTTAACTTTTCCGCTAGCACCAAGTTTCTCCACAAATCTTCAAATTGCAGACGATGATGTTCACACGGTATAAAATTTCATGGTTATATAAATATAATTAATAAATTCTTGCTGTATATCAATACTGTAGATAGTTCTAAATAAAGAACTAGTATATTTGGAATATCACACAATACATTTACAAATATATACATATATATATATACTCTGTACACTGGTTTTCCTTCCTTGCACTGTCGGTTCTGCAGCTCTAAAAAGAACCATTGCATTCACAATATTTCATAATATGAATATATTTACAGGCTTTTTCCATGTTATAAACGGCACGAGATTTCAAATCGCGAATTCCATAACAAAAATAAAATGATTGCACATGTTGATAATATTGATTGGTACAGTAAGCTGTAAACAAAACAATTTGATGAAGATGATTTTGTAAAAGATATCAATAGGAGTATCAATTTTTCTCCTTCTGATGTCTCACCTTTGAGTAAAAAACTTGCAAGTACTGCGTTATTATGTACACTGGATTCGGTTCCATTAGCTTTTCACAATTTCTTTTGTATCAAAGTTCATGTAAAGTTTATCAGATTTCAAATTCCCATATTCAGTTCAATCAGGATTCTTTTCATTCATTCAAGCTCCTCCAAGAACATACAAATTTAGGTTTATTTTACTACAGCACATTTGCTACAAATCTTTTTCGTGGCAACAAATGAATATTGCTTGCTTCAATTCTCCTTTTCGACCGATCCATGAATTTCAAATCGGCACAAGTTGTAAACAGCAATTACTTGATCATTTCTATATGCTGACATTTAATTTTACTCTGGTCGAGTGATATCACATATTATTAGCCATTTCAAAGGATTTGAAAACTATTCAAAAGCTTTCGGTTCATTTTCATCCAATTTGATTTCGTAGTTTTCAAATATCATAACAATTATCAGAGTTCAAAGCCATCATGGCATGCATATTTAAACAAAAAATAATTTTCAAATTACTGTATAAATCAAATTTCATCAGACAACATGTTAATTGGCGATGTGGTAACTTGACTGACAATAAAAAGCATTTCACAAACAATTCAGTTACAATGTAAATAACAGATAATAATCGAGAACACAATTATTAAATACACATTAATTAGGTTGTATGCAACATTTGTTTCACAAATGACAGGAACAAGAGGCAAATATGGTTGTTGAAACAATCAATCATGGCCGTAAATTAAACACAATTTCAAATTGCCGTTGCAAGCATTAGTTATCATAATACTGTTGTGTATATTTGAAAAGCAATTGAAAACTGACATCTCATTTAACAGGAGACATCACTAACAAAAATGATGATCAAAAGATTCAAATCGCTGTCATTTATAAACCACAACAACATCAATAATCTACTGTATTGTAGCGGATAATTTTCCATAGATAATCATAGTTTCTAGAGATACTCTAAATTCACAGAAAGATACTAAAATCTTGAACATTTATAAAGTCATTGACGCTAAACATTTACAGTAAAAAATGCGAAATCCAGTGTCCAGACAGGCTGCCATACAGTAGATAGACACAACACTATGCAGTTTACTATGTCTTAAAACTGAATCAACAATACGTACATAAAATTTACAAAAATAGAAAGCAGGTTTAGATAAAACATAATTGTAATACAACTGTATACTGAACTGTATGATTGAATAAAATTATAATAATTAAGCTTATGTTAAGCAAAATTACCAAACAAGTAAAATAAATGATCTTTAATTGTATGTCTGATTTCTGATTATGAAATCATAGAAAATTTTAAAATGACAGGTTTGTTGACTTATCTATTCTACTGTACAATGCGGCAGCATAGTATTTAAGCAATACCACGCACAATAATGATCACCAAGTGATCCTCTTTAGATGGGTCAGTGCCCAAGTTTGGAGCAACGCGCAAAAGATGGTTTTGCGAGTACTGACATGGTGGGAACGCATGCAATATTCCTGCACTCTCCTTGTCTTTGTGACCTGCCACAGGCAGGCTAATCACACCTGCCGCTTCCTTCTGCTGTAGGTAAGTCACCAAATTCCTAAGCGTTCTTGATTGTGTGCCATTTGGCAGCTTAGGGGCATCTTCAGCAGGCAACGCCAACAACAAACAATGACCATCTGCACCTGCTGATGTAATCCTCTTTGTCACTTCCTCAAGTTTTGGCTGGTCAAGACGTAAACGTTGTGTGATGCGTAAAATTTGTTCATCCTCATTTTTACCAGACCCAAGAAGCGATTCAACAATAGAGATATCACCATCCAATAAGTGCATGCGGGTACAAAAAGCACTATTTTTTAACACAATAAAGCCATGCCAAGCAGCACCAAAATATTTTGACAGGTCAAACACACTGTCAACAGCAGAAATCCTTTCTCGCATCCTACTAGATTTGTCAGATTTAGTTTCGCGATCACGTTTCCTTCCACGAAATGCACCATTATCATCATCATTACCTCTTGGACCATGACGTCTTTGTGGTTCAGGAGAATGATCGCTTCCAGCAGAATCAAATTGGTCATCCATACGTTTATCCGGAGTTCTATCATTTGGGTCTGTTGATCTACCTCGCACTCTTTTATAACTTCTTCTGTCTGGTGAGCGTTCACGTGATTGGTCACTAGAGGGAGACATGGGTCGTTTACGATTATCTCTTGGATCAAAAGAATCTCTATCCTGTCGACCCCAATTATTACCGTAGCGATTATCCTGCCAATTTCCACGACGAAATCCACCCTCTTCTGAAGGGTCATTTCTGCCGTAACTCTGACGTCCTCTTCCACCTTCAAAATCTTTATTTCCAGCATTGTAGCGAAATCCAGACTCATAATCATCTCTTTGGTTTCGACGCGGTGATGCAGCACGGTCACCAAATGAAGGAAATTTTCCACGTTGATCATGTGAAGATTCAGCAAAATCCAAACGCAAACGATGATCGGGACCCCCAAGGGGAAATCCGCGCATGTTGGAAGCAGCTGCCTGTGCAGCATCCAATGAATCATATAAAATGAAGGCAAAATTTTCTCCCTTTACATAATCAATTTTCCTAATTGCTCCAAAACGATCAAATTCACGCTCAAGTACTCCCAATGACGTCCAAGAACCCAAGCCGCCCACCCACAATCGTGTGGTTGGCTGAGCCTTTCCATAGCCAATTTTGGTCTGGTTTCTACCAATGTATTTGCCTTGCATTGCAATTTTTGCTTTATGAGCTTGGTCAAGATTACAAAATCTAACAAAAGCATATGAATTCCCTTGGCCACGTGCTGGCCTTTTTACATCAATATCTTCAACTAATCCAAAACGTTGAAAAACATGCTTTAATTCACTTTCAGGTATATCACCTTCTAAATTACCCACAAATAAAGTACGGGTTGCTTTTGGATCATCCTCGGGTAGAAGAAGGGGTTCCCTATCACGAAAACCATCTCCGCCTACACCTGAGAAGCGCCTTTCATATTGAAAATCATGGTCTCTTGGACCTTGGTCTCTGGGATAACTACCACCACCTCTTCTCCCAGGAGATCTATTAGGAGCATATCCTATATCTGGTGAAATGCTTCTACGTCTATAAACAGGATCCACATAAAGAGGTTTTCCAAAAAGTGTTAACCTCCCTGACTTTGCAAGTTTTGCTTCCTTAGCATGTTCTGCAAAAGCATAATTTACAAATGCAATTCTGTCATCTCCTCCATGAGTGACTTTAACTTTAACATCGCCAAATTTCTTAAATTCATGAAATAATGCATCTCTAATTGCAGCATCAGAAACATGACTTGGGAAGTTTGTAACTTTCAGACTTTTATAATAATTATCCTTATCATACTTATACCCAGAACCACGGTTACCAAAACTGTTTCTATCTCTAGGATCAAAATCGTCTCTGCTACGCCTCTTGTCGCCTTCATAGAAGTCCCGCCTGTAACCACCGCGACCTCCACCTCCTGGCCCAGGTTTTCCACCGCTTCTATTTTCATACCGATCGTCTCTTCCAATGCGCTGATGCATTTCAGGACTATCTTTAATTCTTCTTGAAGAGTCCCTTGGTTGCTGATACTTCATTTAACGTGATTTGTGTGTGTTCCAAGGCAAAATAAAAATATTTGTTGGAGATCGACACGCCTGGAACTCTTCAATTCGACGCCATTATAAAATTCAAGACTTTTTACTACAAATTATAATTAACATATCAATACGCACTTGAAAATATTTTTATAAGATTTAACATTATGCATAATTTATAATACAAAAAAACACGGGAAATGCAACAAAATATTAACTATAATATTTTACGCAGATTATATTAGTAATATATACTGGGATTAACCTAAATATTGGGTCTACTTTAATAACAAAACGGAAAGTATGTGTAAGTGTGTAAACAATTTATTAAAAGACGCCACCTATCTTATCGTAAGAGAGATATTTGATCCTTGTGTTGCTATCAAATCATTTTGCACGAGAAGACTGGTAGAGTAGGTAATAAAAGACGATTGTTTTAGCCAATTCAGAGATTGGTAAATATTTTATGTTTATGTTTAGAATATTAAGGTTATGAATATAAGTATGTAGCCTGTTTTCTTTGACTCGATTCCTGTTTGGTTATTCAAAAATCAGTTCATAAATATCTTCTTCCGGGATATTGTGTCGCACTTTTTGGTGTTAGGCTCCTGGTGATGAAGGCTGGGTCACCTATGTGTCATGGATTTACGGGGCTAGACCCTTCGTTCACTGGGGTGCGAAGGGTAGTCGATTTTTAATATTTTCGTAAGCTGTATTTTTTGGCCTAGGCCTAAGTAACAGTTAAAGATGGTGATTTGATGTTGATTTTCAGTACTAACTCTTGGTTAGATTATTGCACAACCTAAATTAATGAATGGAATATTCCAAACAAAATTCACATAAAAAGAGCTTTGGATGGATTTTTATGAATCATGATGAGTGAATAAATATGAACAAAAATTACACATGGCATGGTGATGACACATTTATATTTAGAAGAAATAGGCCTACCATGACTATATTAAAAATATGGATAAAAGTCAGTTATTGTATTGATTTTTGATTGTTATTGTTTTGTCTTGCTAAATAGGTCTAAAATAGCAGGAATTGACAAGGTAAATTAGATAATAAAAATGTTCAGGGTTTGTTTGATAACTAACAATTGCAATAAGAAGAAGGGATTAATAGGTGTATGTATACTGTATTAAAAATTATGTATACCTTACTAGAAGATTGGACAAAAGCAGTTTTATTAATTATCAATTTAATGAATATTTTTTTTAATTAGAAATAATGCTTGACTAATCTGTATTTATATATTAAATGTATGTTACTTTTTACAAGTGCTACAATTTTCATCATTTCATATTTAGGTTTCCAACATGAATGAAAATATGGCATTTTTTATTTTTAATCATGTCATTTAATCATCATTATTTTAAAATGCTATTTTTCTAAATCATCTGTAAATCATCCATACCCAATTTATGTAAAGTAATATTAGGATGTTTTAATGTGTTTATATATTTTATATATATAAATTGTTATGGTGCCTTGTGTGAAAAAGGATTCTGTTCGAATAATCACACCTCAAAAATTGTGTATACCTGACACGATAATGTGCTTAGCGATGATGTGTATTTTACTGCTTGGAGTATACTGTACTTTTTGACAGGCATTTTCAAAGGTGGATGCGTACTGTATTCGCAAAATTGTCGTAGTTGCTGACGTGTCTGTAGGAAAGCTACTATCATTTGCTTGCTTTGTACTGTATACCCATGCTACCATTCTTTTGTGAATATTGCTATAAAGTGTCTTGTCTGATTTTTGAAGTACAGTTATTGACTAACTTTCCACTTGTCTTCATATCTGTTTTACCTAATCTTTATGAAGTAGGCCTATGTCTTATCTGTAACTACTGAATTATCGATGCTAGAGTACCTTCCACTTGCGTTTTCCCCAGACTTTAATTTGTACAGTACTTTGTAATGCTCTCCTTGTGCTCTGTATATTATCTTTTGATTTTTGTATTCAATTTTTATCACAGTCAGTACATTTTCATTTAATCATTCCTTATGCTTGCAGCAACATTATTGCCTGTCATATTTAACATTTTTGGGAATTCATGAACCTTACTGAATAGTTTTTTTTTTAGCATTTGATAAACTAAAACAATTTTTTATTTAGGTGCCTATGGTAAGGCAGTAGCCTAAAAAGTGGATGGTCTGTTGAGGCAGATACAGGATTCAGAGTTCGGGAAGGGTTGGAGATTTCACATGTGGCATGTACCCGATGTACAGTACTACTGTATTATCTTAACAAGAAAAAAAGAAGCTTATTTGATCTAATTTGCATAAAGTGACGCATGTATTTGAAGTTTATAGGGTCTTAAAATTGTTAAGGGCCCCATTAGTAATACCTTTTAATTGATGAATGATGATGGCAAAATTTTAAAATTAAAAATAAAATAAAATTAAATAAAATTAATCAATTATTTTGATGATAAAATTAAGAATATTAATTCTATATCTTCTATATATAGATGAGCAAACCTAAAATGGGTGACAACCAATCAACGATGCAATCAGGTACAGGAGAGGGGAGAAAAGTCCTGTCCCCAAAGAAAGTCCCCATCACCAACGACTACATACTAACAAAGAAGGTACTAGGCCTAGGAATAAATGGTAAAGTGTTAGAATGTCAACACAAAGGAACAGGAGAAAAATATGCGTTGAAGGTATGAACAAGAGTCTGATAATTTTGTTATAATTATTTTTCATCATCCTTATTTATTCAACACTCCATATAGCATCATCATCAGATCGAAAGGATACAGTACTCGCAAAATTTTTGTAAAGTTACGAATTAATGCTTTGTTCTCAAGAAATACCCTATTTTCGGATTTTCTATCACAATATTCGTTTATCATCCTTTTGAATGATGAAGATAATAGGAAATAATATTGTTTGTGATTAAATGTATTACTTGTGTGATAACTCATAAAAGTATGAAGAACTATTGGAATATTGTATAGAAAGATGCTGTTGCATTAGAGATGTCATTTTCATACAATCTTTGGCAGAGCCATATTAATTGGGCAAATGTTTGCAAGTTTCTGGCAATTTCCCAGATCCTGGATAAATTTCCAGGTGAATTCTTTGAATTTTAAAGTTTTTGAAAATTATACAATGATGGAATATTGCCAAAATATATCATAACTAAATATGAAAATGACTCAACGAATAATTATTTCATTTTAATTTGGAAACATGTGAATTATGTTTACATGGGCAATACAAATTTAGAAGAATAATTGTTAATTAAAATTGAACAATTTGAAGCAGTAAGTTAAACTGCTAGTAGTTACTGTGCATGTGTGTTTTGTTGTGTGTGTTGTGTGCTGAACTGCCGCTTTTCCTGGATGGATGAAATACAAATGAATTGTCTTGGTTCTGTGTGCAACATTTGAACATTAAAACTGCATTTTTGGGAAAAAAAAATTGGGGATTAAATCTAGTTGTACTGTCCTAATAATCAACAGAAAGACCAATTCGGGCTTTTGTGTGTTATCCTTGGTGTTTTTTTGAACACTGTCAAATTAAATTCTACCTTACTGTATCGGATTAAAATGGTGTTTATACTGGTTATTCAATTCTATAGATCTGTTAACTTGAAATTAGCATTCTTGCTGTAATAAAATAAAATGAAATTAATCATGTTTAGTCCATTCACTGTACATATTACAGGTTACAGTATATTTATTATTTTTACACTACACATGCTAGGTTAAGTTAAACTGTTGGATGTTATCCCAAGTGAGTGAAAATAAACTAATAAAAACTATGGAAGATGAAATATAGTGAAAGCTCACAACATCAACCAGCAAAAGATGAGTAACCTATTAAAATAGAATTTCAAAGGATTGCTGCTTTGGACGAATTTACTTTAGTGAATTTTGTTCATTTAAGGAACACTGGTAAAAGGTAATATTGGAGATATTCTCGGATAAGGACTATAACCGTAGGCCCAATGTACACAAATGGCTCGTTTGTACTATAAAGAACCCAGTGCACCTTTCTAGACGAGTAGGGGGTTACCCTGATGTACTGGTTCATACAATACACCTGCTGTGGACAGACGAATGGGCGCAAGTGCAAGCCAGTACTTGCTGCATGACATGACGTGACCCTTAGGGGAGTAGAAAATCATATGAATGTGTAACATCTAGTCCACAGCGCCTTGAGACTATTAAGTATAAGACGCTATATAAATAAAAAACTATTAACTATTATTAACTTTTATTTAATTGGATTTTATTTATAAAACATTGTAACATTAAGACCTTTTTCTCACTTAGGTACTACGAGGAAGTGCGAAAGCAGAACGAGAGGTAGAACTTCACTGGAGGGCCTCGGCCTGCAAACAGATAGTTAATATTAAGGATGTATATGAGAATATTTACAATGGTACTCGCTGTCTTTTAGTAGTTATGGAATGGTGAGTTTAGAATCTCTTTTTATCATAATCTTTGCAGAGACGAATCCAGGAGGTTGCTCTAGGGTGCATGCTCTTCCTTTTGACAGTCATGATTTCTTTCTTCGCTCATCACCAACCTGGCACTACCCTCTTTTAGAAATCCTGGACCCACCCCTGCTTTGTGGTAATAAATGTATTTTTAATTTCAGGCAGGGCTCACAGTATTGGTTGCCCGACGGCCCAAGGCAACCAAAAATTTACATCGAGTAACCAAAAATTGTTAGGTGTCTCGACAGGCAACCAGGCCTTGGCTCACGCTAACCGATCGTCAGGTCACCATGGCTCCAGAAAGAAATGTTAAGGCCATTAGAAAAAGCTTCTTAGAGACCTAAGAATTGGAGGCAACTAAAAAATTGTGAGGGCAACCATATTTTAGACCTTGGTTACCTAAAGGGCAATTAAATATTTCAAAATTCTGTGAGGCCTGCCAGGGCTGGTAGTATTCTCATTGTGACCTGAGAACAACACTCGTTGGTATAGAGATTCCATAAACCTGCCTCTTCACATCATACAAACTTTAGAAACTTTAGTCCATGTTATGTCAGTACTAATGTTACTTAAGAATACCATCAAATTTAAGATTTTTGACTGTTTTTCTGCATACAAATTTAGGCATACATACCTAAGCTTTCAACCTGGTCTCAGGTCTTCGTTAGAGTGATGTTAAACGCATTGACGTCACTTAAATTTTTCACAACATTTTTATGCAGAATAACACTATTAGCAGTAAAAATCTTATAATTTGATCAATTAAGCTTTATAGATGAGACTCTTCAATTTAAAGAATACCATAGTTAGTCTTGGATTAGTCTGTATTCGAGAATAATAATTATAAAACTTTTCTTCTGGACTTAACGCTGATCAAATAGAGCTGGCTACGTATCACGACCACCTGTTTACGGTTAACTTTTATCACATTCCTGGATGATTTATAATTATTCATAATTGTACTAGTTAATAGTATCTTAATTATGTACTTTTGCTGTCAACGACTTAAGACATACTGTAGCATGATGAATAATGATTTAAAAACACAGTTTTTGTAAAGTATATTATGCTATGCGTTTATTTTTAGTTTTAGTAAATGTTAATGTTTTTCTTTACTATGTATTGACCCAATGTCATTTTCATCACTGTGGTTACAAGGCTCATAGTATCATAAAAAATACATTAAATTATAATAAAGGTAATCATTTCAAATATTACCCATATGGTTGCATATTTTAGTGGTAAGTGCATGACCACTGCATTGTGGGTTTCTAAATGGTTCTGTGTGTCTGTTTGTTATAGTTGTTTCCAGGTTTTTCATTTATCATAATAATAATAATGATCATAATAACTAGAAGTGCTCGAAGAGATTCCTTGCTTTTGTAGGAATATTTAACACAGTATTCATCACCATTCCTGATGATGACATAATTTATGTCGAAATATTGAATCTTGACACGATGGTGTGTATCTCATTGCTTGGAGTATGCATTATACTTTCTTACTTGAAGTTGATTAGTGGACCTTTCGGGTATTCAAGATAAGTTTGGATTTTCTTATTGTGAAAGAAGAAATCGGCACTTCAGCTTTGTAGTAAGAATGAACCATTGCAGTTTAAAGTTCTAGGGTCTTGTAGTTTTAAACAATAACAATTTTAGACTGGAAGGCAGGAGTGTCAACCACCAAGGTACAGTGCCGATTGGTTCTTGTACAATACAAATAACCATAAAAAACGTCATCCCTTCAGACAGTTCGGTCAAAGGTTGATTCGGACACAGGAACTTTAGATTGTAATTTAAGTATACTTACCACCAAGCTACTGTACAGCGCCAATAGGTTGTTTTACAATAAGGGTGACCATTCAAAGAACAGTGTGTAGACACTAACAATGAGGTGACCGCTATCTACAGTAGGCAGTATGCAAGTCAATGTATAAGTGTAAAGCTCCAGTACAGATCAATTAACACTGGTTTCATAATTTAGGGACTATTTTTGTTTTCTGAAATTGTATAAAATTTTATAATACTATAAGTACATTAAATACTATATTTTGCTGTCAAGTAGAAGAATTAAGAAATTAAGGCATTCCATGCCAAATAAATCGACTCCCCAAGTGACCATCTCAGATTTTGCTAAAAATTGAACCAAATGGACATGTTGAGTTAATATAAAATTTAACAATTTTAATTAAAAATAATGAACATTACAAAAGTTATGGGCCTTTTAATTTAAAATTGGTTTGAATTTTTGAACCCTGAAAAACATTGTTTTCATTCATGTATTAAAACAAATAAATAAATAAAAGGTGTGTACCCAAATTGTATGAAGCCTGATAACATAATTTTTACCATGGTGTGGCTTAACAGAGTAGTGTAAACGGAATTACAGTATTTCTAGTTGTGAATAAAATTGTAATTTGTTAAGTACTGTCAGTTGTAAAATGTCAAAGGTTGGATCCTATATTGTACAGCTTCAAATTAAGATGCATCAACTGCTAATTAATTCATGTTTGCTTATCATTTAATCAATTAAAATTTAATTGATTTATTGAATCCTGTTTGCAAACCAAATCTATAATTCCAGATAAGTGTTTGCTGTAGTGAATCTTAGAATTTCTGATTTACCTAGGGAATCTTTAAATAATTAATTTATTCTCTACTGTAGGCCTAGTAAATCCTAAATTTTCTTGATAAATTTTGAAAACTTAGCCTCTGCAAAATAAGATTGAGATATCCAAAAAAGTAATTTTTGTCATTGATATTAAGTGTTAAGTGTTTGAAACAGTATTTTGAACATTTTTTTTTAGATATTTTCCGAGATTTTCCTTTACTAGATTAAGATGCCGGTGTGGGCTCTAATTATTATACTTTGTCTGTCATTACTCTAGTAAGTACAGACAAAAAGAAAAGCATAAATTTTTATGCAGTGCCACTTCCTTAGACGCAATTGGCGCAGCATTTGCATTTTGGACTTTCACTCACCAGGTTAGTGGTTCAAGGCTCACTCTGGTTGACTGCTAGCAGGACACTTTGTCCATGTTACCTCTCTCCACCCAGGAGTATAACTATGTGTACAGTACCTACTGTACAAATGCCATACTGTATGTGCTGACTATGGCTGCAACATTAGGAATGAATTGTATTTTTTTAGGTGTTTGTTCAAATGAATGGGGGTAATATTAATTGTGAAGCGCTTGAAGGCCTCGGCAATAAGTGTTATATAAAAAATCCACAATATTATTATTATAAATCATTTACTATTTAGGAAAATTGCATTTTTCAAGCCACACTTCCCCAAGGCCACATGTCAAATAAATGAAATAAATGTTTTAACTGTCTTGATTATGTATTTCATATATTTCTGTGGTACAATCGACTATCCCATGACCACCTCAATTGAAAGTGTATTTTATGTTAAACCTGCACATTATGTTTAAAGGGGAACTCATGGATTCAAATTCTGTGGACACACCTATAGAACAATTAGTTACCTTGCAGACAAAATTTCACAACATTTGGACCATGATACTGTATCATGAATAAAAACACTTTCCAAAGTAGCCATTAAATCAAAAGTGGGTCTACTATTCGTATTACACAATGCTAAAGAATAGGACAATTACAGATTTTGAAAGGGTTGTGGTTGACAACCGTATTAAAAGTCACATTAAGAATTAGGTGTTCTAATTTGACTGATCTTTCAATATATTTGAGTTATATTTGTAATGTGCATTTTGTTTTTAAGCACAACCCTTTCAAAATATCTAATTTTCCTTTTCTTTAACAATGTGTAATTTGAGTAGTAGACCCACTTTTGATTTGAGACTCACTTTTCAACGCGTTATTTAGCATTATCGGATTGTCCAAATGTTGTAAAATTTTGTCAGTTAGGTCACAACTATTGTTCTATAGATTTTAATTTAATCCCGGAGTTGCCCTTTAATTTAAAACATCAATTCACCTTTAAGGAATACAGTACCTCCCTGATTAAAATGTGCTATCCAGGCATCTCTAAGTGTCTAAGGTTCACCTTCTGCTCAAATATAGTAGGCCCTGGTTACGTGGGTGTGGTCATTTGGAATCCTTTCTATTTTGATATCCTGAATCAGACACTGGAGAATGTATAATCCTGGAGGAATTAAATTAGAAATTTATTTCCACCATAGTATTGGTATAATATTAGATCAAAGCAATTGCAATCACATGCAATGAGATCATCTCGACAGACAAGCCTGGTGCTTTCACACCAGGTTGTCCATTCCAGTGTCTTATTATTATTAAACAGTTTTAAATGATGATGATGATATTCTAATGTTGCTATAGTGATATTTACACAGTGCTCTCTGCATAATCAACATTGTTGATAGGCGGTGGCTTGATTCACGCTGTTCTGGTGACTGTTCACAGTTTCTAATAAAGTCTAAACTAGATATCCTGTTTCTATGGGGAAATTTAGAGTAAATATCAAGGAACTGCAACATTTCCTTAATCAGTACAAATCTATTATATTTGTACCAACTAATACAAAAATGTTCAAATTAGTATGTACAGTAGTCTCGAGTTTACTAGTAGTCAGACATTGAAAATCTGATACCCTTAAATCCTTTGAGGTCCCAGGTCACAGAGACAAATTTAGTAGTTTTTGGATGAACAACTGAATAGATTTTCATGACTAAATTTCCAGCAAATGTTGGTTTGATTGTTGTGTATTCTGGGCTTCCAAAAAATGGCAAATTTTTTTGACCTTTTGACCTAGGTCAAAGTTCATTTTTTTTAAAAATTGAAATTTATTGGCATAAAATCAATATTTTTACCAATAAACTCTTTGGTAAATGTCACTAAAAATACTACTTTGGTCATCAATTTAATACTGTAAAGGCCACGGCATCTTTCGCAGCCACGCCCCCTCAGGAGAACATGGCTCAGAAGATGATCTATTGTATACCTCCCTTATATATTGTAGAATTTGAACTTCGCCTATTTTCCGTAACACTTTTTGACTCATTGTTGTCGCTTTAGGTTCATTTCTATAAAATTACAGTTAAAATCTTCCCCAAGGTCAATATCCTCATCATCACTGACAGCTGAAATGAGTGATAATGCATGACTGAGGCAGAAAACTTGATTTTTTGGTCCATTTTTGTTATACATGTGCAATTACATTTCCAACACTGGATAATTTACCCAAATTACCCATTAAATTCAGGGTAGCATTACTAAAATGTGCTTAAAAGTCTGGCCATACTGTATACGGCCTACGCATCCTGGGCCAATAAATTAGGCCGTATGAGATACTGCCCATGACTTTAAAGGGTTAATCCTAAAGTACTGTATATCTTGTTGATGTGACTGAAATCAATCAACAAATGAAGGGGGCATAATCTACTTTACCTGCATTTTTACATGTTGTAAAGATTGCAACAGTGGTTGGATCAATCCCAGCCACATCCCATGCCGGTTTTATAGGAATCATGGCAAGTTTTTTTTTCATCCTCTCATTCACATCGGCTGCTTATTTTCAATATAGGCCCAAGTGTGCATTTATTCAAGCAATTGTTTTCTAAAGAACTAAACGATAATTTTAATTAAATGCAATTTTTTATAATGTCTGTTATTTGCTATACAGTCGACCTTCTCATTTACACACCCTTTGGGCTGGAAGGTGTTTGTAATTGAGAAAGTTCGTAAATGAGAAGGTTCATGAAAACTGGCCAAGTGAGGCCTTCAAAACACTTATTTGTGTTTATTTTGTGCTGTTTAAATGAACTAGGAGGAAAAAATATGAAAAACAAAAAAAATATCAAAGATAAATTATCGATTAATTACATCAGTGGCCATTATTTTACTGACATCATTGACAGAATTGTGTTTGTAAAATAGAAGGTTTGTAAATGAGAAGTTCGTAAATGAGAAGGTTGACTGTAGTGTCAAATTTTGTGCTGTAGTAGAAGGGAAAAAATCTGGCTGCGTTATTTAAAAATGTTTACTTTTATTCTGTAGTTTTAATCAAGGAATAACAAATTTAATTAATTAATAAGCAATTATTATAATTTAAATTCATAATCCTTATAAGGAAATTATTGTACATTACATTCCATTGAAGTAGTATCAATTGTAACATACAACTTGTACATCTAGTTTTTATGACTAAAAGTGTGTTGCACAAAAAACCATGGAGGTACAGTACAAACCTGCATCACTCCTTGTATTCTACGCTTTTTTTTATATAATCGATGACCAAAATTTATAATAAATGTACTATTAGTAGAAAAATGTCTTTAGGTTTACACAAACTTTGTTATTGTAACCTTGATCTGTGGTCAGGCAACTAGGGAATGCACTCAATGGCAACAGATCCTAAATTGGTATCATAATCTATTTATAGATATGACATCATCTGATTGTGCAAGCTGTGAGTATAGTATGTAAAACCACAATACCATAATGTGTGACATGAATTGTCCTACATATTTTTAACAGTGTTATTGCATTAATTTATAATTAATGTATTTCTAATAAAAAAACAAAAATTATTTTATAAACAGCTAGCCATAAATAATAATAATAAAACTTTATTTAACCACGGTTACACTTGTTCACCTCAATGGTGTTTTTCAACAAGGCATAAAAGACATAATATAACAAGTAACAAATCAAATACAGAATATACTACTGAGGAATATAAAAAGCAAATTAGTAACA
>JAOTQE010073344.1:0-16661 GCA_025631205.1 Nesometra sesokonis
ACACAGATATCCCCTTATCCAGCTAGCAAGGAACTATTTGGTCTCAGTTTGTCTCTTGTTCCGAAAACCACTGGATGGATAATGAGTGTTGGAGATTCTACGGGGTAGGAGGGGTGGTTCGGGATTTAAGAGGAGAATGAGTGTTGAAGATAGGAGGGGTGGTTCGGGATTCTAAGGGGAGAATGAGTGTTGGAAATTCTCGGGATAGGAGGGGTGGTTGGGATTCTAAGAGCAGAATGAGTGTTTGATATTCTCCGGATAGGAGGGCTGGTTCGGGATTTCTAAGGAAGGTAAGTGCTGAGATTCAACGGGCCGGGAAGAATGAATGTGCGGTTCAGGATTCTGAGGGGTGCTTTAGAGGTTGCTGGCGCGGACTGCAGACAATGGGTGGTTGGCACTATACCTCGTTCATTGGATAAGCGGGTTGTTTCGGATTGAAAAGCCGTGGGTTTGTTGGGGGATCAGAGACATCGTGTGATGTCCCCCGAGGGTATTGGGAAATGTACCCGGGACATTTGATAATTTGATTGAAGTGGGTTTATCAGATGTACTGTCAAGAATCAAGGCACTCCCAACTGTGTTCCAACTCATTGTCTTCACTGTTAGGTGACATATATGTGATGTCTGACCACAAAATGAATTGCATCGTAGGTGAGATCAAGCAGAGATAATCACCAAAAGTCAAATTTTTGAGAAATTTAATAAATTATGAGTATTATGGTATTTAAGTTTCATTATAATGTACTTTTTAGGTCAGTTTTCAAAATGGAAAGTGTCCTCCATGCAGATTTTGTGAGATTTGTAGTCTTTAATTGTTATTTTTAGATTGCTTTATTTGTGATTTTTTTCAAAACCGTAATTCCATACATGAAAATTTCAAATGATCATATCTTGGGATCTACTTATCCAATGAATGTGATTTAAAGTGTAGATCACAGCTTATATTATCTTCTACTAGATGGTACCAATAAATCAATTTTGGATTTTCCTACCATGAGACTCATTTTGTGATGAGACCTCACATATAATGACAGTTTGTCAATTGGAGTTGTGCCTTCATTGTGGAAACTCGCTAACATCTCCCCAATTCAGAAAAAGAACACAGAAAGTGATTTACAGATAGACCTGTTCCATTGACATCCTTATTTTGCAAGATTTTAGAAGAGATTGTCACTGAAAACCTTCGATCTCATCTAGACGAAAATGGTTTATTGTACGACCTCCAGCATGGCTTCACACCGGGAAAGTCATGTTCTTCTTTACTGTCTGAAGCAACGACGAATTGGATTTCATCTTTGGACTTGGGTGTTCCACGTATTGACGTTGTGGCCCTAGACTATAGTCGTGCTTTTGACTGTATTTGTCATGAAACATTGATTTGTAGGTCCGTCCTCAGACCCTTACTTTTTAACATCTATCAATGTCCTTCATTTGCATCTTGATTCGAGACCTTTCCAGTAGGCTGATGACACCTTTGTTTCCAGGTGTATATATACACCTGATGATGAAATAATATTGCAAAATGACATAGATCGTATCTTTAATTGGTCAGGGATGAATTCTTTAACATTAAACAAAAATAAATGCAATATATTGAGCATTACATACAAACGATGTCGTAATATTCCCTCATATACACTTGATGGGCATGCACTTGCAAATGTTGATGACCTGAAGCTTCTTGGAGTGACAGTGTGTTATAACCTGTCCTGGGCTAAACATGTCAGTGAGGTCTGCTTTAGAAGTTATAAAATGATGGGATTCATCCGATCTATTGCTAATGGTTGCTCCACAAATGTTTTTTTAAAATTGTACAAGTGTCTAGTCCTCCCACATATGCAGTTCTGTTGCCATGTCTGGTACCCGTTTCGCTCTGGTCAGATTAACCAAATTGAGAAGGTGCAGAGACGGGCTTCCCGTTTTATTTTACATCAAAAACCCATGGAACAGACATATGTGGAACGACTGGACACTTTAAACCTGATGAAAATGACTGATTATTTTACTGTTTTAAATGTTTTTAATATTCTTATTAATTATTTAGAAATTATTTTTTTTGACATTGAAATAAATTAACTTTTATAATGTGTTTATTCTATTTTTGTAAACAAAAATCAATTATGACAATAATAAGTAACTTCATGTGCAATACATAATAGCTATATTTTTTATATTACTGGAATAACACATCCTTATCGGATGACAGCAATATTGCTTTTGCTATTCCTTAGCACTTGTTAATTTGTTGTTTTTTCTTTGCTATTTTGTTTTCTTTCATTTGTATTGGTTTAGGAATAAAATAAAAATAAATAAAAATAAAATGAGGATAGATGGCTGGTTTGAGGACAAATATATAGGTTTTTTTTTGTTGCAAGTCAAAATCGAAAAGAAAACAAATGACCGTGATATAGTTTATAAATTAACTGCATGAGGTCTGTAGTGATCAATGTTTCTTGAACTAACTATGTTAATGTTGGGTCAGTCGAAATCAGACCCATGTTCCACATAGTCGAAAACTACACGAATTCGCAATTCGCGTTGATACATTCGCCACAACCCGGCGTTCGCTCTCGTTCAAATGAACCCTCACATTACATTCCATTCTAGTTCCGATGGATTTTAAGTTTAACAACCATCTTTATAAGTTCACAATTATTTACTAGATTATCAGTGGAGAACTGTCCATTGCCGAAACGGGTAGAAAGCTGATTTTCCCTCCTCTGGAGACAGTTTTCTTCCAAATAGTGACATGAGTTCGGTAGGGTGACACAATCAAACAATTTTTATTCATAGTCGCACTGGATTGTGTGTTGTGAATGATAGCCGATTATCAATTAACAAGGAAAGGGAAAACATACATTCATGTAAAGTAGGTTTCTACTGAGTTCAACACACAAACACAATTGCGGATAAATGAACTATATAACTTCCTTATACTGTCGAAGTAGGAGAAACCCTTGTTTGAATTTATTCAATGAATGTCAGTAAAAGACGCATTGGCGAAGGTGTAGGGGGAGGGGGTCCCAAACATCACAACATGAGTCTCATGGTAGAAAAAAATCCAAAATTGAATTATTGATATCTTTAAAAAAAAGCATAAAATAAGGTGTATTCTACATTTGAAATTACATTCAATGGATAAGTAGATCCAAAGATACGAGCATTTGAAGTTTTCTTGTATGAAAATAGGCCTACTACGTTTAGAAAATCGCTCATAAAGCAATCTAAAAATAAATAATTTAAGACTATAAATTTCAGAAAATCTGCATAATGGACATTCTCCTGGGTAAAAACTCAACTAAAAAGTATGTTATAATGAAGTGTAAGTACCATAGTACTTATAATTGATTAAAACGAAATTTCTCAAAAATTTGACTTCATACCTATTTTGGTGATTATCTCAATTTGATCCCACCTACGACGTGACTCATTTTGAGATGATGCCTCACATTGAATCGCAACCCAATGTTCCCGCGCTTTCGACGATAACTCCAAATTGTTTTTTTTTTAAATAAAATAGAAAGTAACGACTAATTATGCTTCGCGTGCTGTACATTTCATGGGTGTATAGGCCTACTCCAAGATTCACGAAATGTATACGGTA
Organism: Nesometra sesokonis; assembly: GCA_025631205.1. NCBI lineage: Eukaryota > Metazoa > Echinodermata > Crinoidea > Comatulida > Antedonidae > Nesometra > Nesometra sesokonis. Next base: position 3,605 of record JAOTQE010073344.1, read on the forward strand.
GGTCTCCACGACTGTATGAACGTGTGTAGAAGCTTAAGTTCAAAACATTATAGAAGGAGGATATCCTCATTCCTAAAATTATCAGGGGGTGAGTGTTCTTCAACTTTAAAATGGATCTCTGTCGGCAGGTTTGTCCCCATTAGTTCTATATCATCAATGTATACTACTCTGTAGTTCAATTAGATTGAAACTCAGTACGCTGTTTTTTTTTAAGCCGGCCACTCACTACGTCGTGCGACGATCGCACGACTTAAGCGTCGCTCCCTGTGTGTGTTGTTGCCAGACGCGATGACAGTCTTCTATTCGTCGGCCGACGGTTTTCTAGTTATTCGACAGGGAAGTTAGGCCTACTAAAATAATCGTCGGCCGACGGGTAGAAGACTTTCATCGCGTCCGCGCAACCACATACACCGAGTGACGGTTTAGTCGTACGACCGTCGCACGACGCAGTGAGTGGCCGCCCAGCTTTAGTCATTGTCAGTCATCTCATTGGTTAATATCTGTCTGTCTGTCCTGTTTGTAATCGGTTCTTATATCACAATTGGTTTGTAATTTAGATACTTCTTAGCATGTGCTTCGACCATCCCATTGGTTAGTTTTTCAGCCTGACGTCTGTTGGTCCCTTTGTATTAACAGGTTGTTTCTTAGTAATTTACAGTGGTTTCCATTTTGTTAAATAGGTCTATTCTGTTTTCAAAGTTATCACAATTTATTTGAAACTTTGCAGTTTCTTAGTCTGTGCTACGGCCATCCTAATGGTTAGTTTATCAGTCTTACGTCTGTTGGTCCCTTTGTGTTAACATCTTTTTCCTTAGTAATGTCCACTTCTTTCCTTTACGTTAAATAAGTCTGTTCTACTTTATCAATATGGTTTGAAACTTAGCAGTTTTTTACTATGTGCTTCGGCGTCTCTCATTGTTAATTTATCAGTCTGACGTCTGTTGGTTTCTTAGTCTTAACAGTTTACGGTATTCCTTAGTAATGTATGTTGGTTTCCATTACGTTAAATATGCCTATTCTATCTCCTACACTATTGGTTTGAACCTAACACTTTCTTAGTACGTACAAATTATCTGTGAAAATTGCCTCTCTGATACCCAGAAAACGCATCTTGTTTGAAAATTGGCCCGGGGAGGACCCTACAAACAACACAAAATTTAGCACTGGGCCCCTCTATCCAGCTTTACTATTCCAAGGCTAAACACACACCTCCTATCCAACTGTATCGGGCCCCCCTCTATCTTGCTCTGCCGATTCGCCCCTGGAGAGAAGTCGTTTTCTTGGTACTGTATCGGGCCCCCTCTATCTTGCTCTGCCGATCCGCCCCTGGAGAGAAGTCGTTTTCTTGGTAACGTCTGTCAGCGTTAACCGCAACAGTTAGTCGATCAGATCGTCTGTCAAGTAGTTGTGAGCGGTTTCCAGGTCTGATGGTCTCAAAATAGTTTAATTTATCATGACGTTTCTCAGTGATATTGTCAGACATCGCCGTCGACCGTTAGGTCGTAACTTACTGGAAGTCGATCTTGTAAAGTAAAATAATTATATTTTCCGTTCAGTTCTGAGTTCAACATGTAATGAGGGATTTGGCACCCTTACATGATATGATTACACATGTCATTGATTTAATCTCAGATTACAATACACCGAAGTCTCAATTCACTAGAAAAAAAATAAAATAAAGGAAAAACTTTAAAGATCATTTTAATAACGAAATAATGAACCCTCCACTCCACCCCCCCCCCGCAAATCCCACAAAAAAAGACTGCATACTGAATTAATCTATAGTCTATAGAATAATGGTGTAATGCCAGTTTTAAAATCTAGGACTTGTTGTCGATTGCTTCATAAAAATGGTTCTTGATTATGCACAAGTTTTCATGGCTAAAAAAGAATTTAAATTGAAGCAGCTACTACACGACTATTACAATGATTTCATATTTAATTCCTAAAATATTAATTAAACGTTTCCATTATTGTTTGTAATGCAATGACTTAACATTTCCCATTGTTTTCTTGTCCTGCCGTATCCAGTCACGTTTTAGTGTTTCATTTTTTGACAAACCAATCCAATTTACTGATCTGACTGACAGTTTCAGACACCTTGATTCAATGGTGACCTTCTTCAGAGTGACGGCTCTGTTATTAAGCATTATTCACCGGTAGGTGGCGGTCGCCTAACAACAGGATCGTATACTTGACTCAGTAAGTAGGCTCCTTCATCTCTGTTCGTGGTTTTATCTCCTGCACATCTGATCCATATCGCCACCTTGATGCGTCTGATGGTTCCATCATTAATTATTATTAAGCTATCCAAACCAGATGAACATTTTTTTTTCACGTTTTGTTTGTTTACAGGTTTCCCCCGTTATTTATTGCGTGTCTCCCGGAGAACTTCAGATTTCACTGTCCGGCTCTCTGTTTGTCTGTCCGTCTATTTGTATGTCATTTCCACTCTTTTAGTTTTTTTTTGTTGAATCATTCAAGCATTTGCTTTTGTTTCATTTCGTTTATTTTGCCTTGAAATATCATCGGTTGTATTCAACGTTGAACTGGAGAGGGCCTGTGTTTGTTGTTGTCTGTGCTGTAATTGGTCCCTCTATGGGCGAAGAGTAGTTTTAGCTGGCAAACGGACAGAGATAGGCCTATGACAGCCATGGACTTCCTCTGATGACGTAATTTTCCATTTTCTTCATGTAGTTGTTCTTTTTTATCTTCTATTATTCTGGTTGGACTGTTCATGAAGTTTCTCTATTCCACTCGGAGATATGCGTGTCCTCCCAGGGGACATTTGGAATTTTGGAATATTTCAGATGCCTCTTCAACCAGCGTACACCAAGAAATACATTGCCGTTGCAGAGTTCGCTATTCAGGACAGTTTTGGAATTTTTGTTCTATACATGCACAGCACATGCCGAGTCCACCAAAATTGGGCGATATCACGTCCTCTGTGACTGTGAGGGTGCACATAGGTTTAAATCATTACACGTCACGGATTTTATTACGTCCAGGGAACAGTTATTCCCTGTTTACGCCAACGTTTGGTCTATCACCACGTCTCATTGTCCGTTCTATAAGTTTTAATATTACATTGCCTTTTACATCCACCTAAATTAGCAAACAATTTTACGCCGTCTGTTCTATTACTCATTTTACGTCTGTTTTACAATGTTTATTCTAGTAGAATTTATTCATGTCTTTAGAATAATTATACGAGAAAAAAGTTGTTAAACAAGACATGCTTCTTTAAGATGCACTTACAAAATTTGACTTTAAACTCTTAAAGGTTATTCGAATTAAACATTCTGGTGCACATGATTGATCTCTATGGTACGTCATTCACGCAAAAATGTGATGATATGACTTTCTTAATGATTTGGGTAAAAATGATTCGGGTAAAATGCATGATGTAACTATTTAGAGTAGCTTCAACATGGCCGATGCGATTTAGGCCAAATTCACTAGTATGTACCGTAATACACATCGAGATGAAACCGTCAGACTGACACCACGAATATCCACAATTTTTTACGCGCGCGTACAGAGAGGCGCGCATAGACAGAAGCTGCGGACGCTTGTCATTTACTGCACGCACGCGTTTTGCGTCTATCTACGTGCTTCCTCTACGCACTCGTAACAGTTTGTACCTCATCGTGGTGTGTCAGTACAACTATTTATTTCACTTGGTTTTTTGCGTAAATGGCGTTCCATATGTCGCCGTATCATGACAGGCACATAGTACTTGATACATGCATATTTAAAAGCAGGTCAGATTGTTCAATGATGTAGAAACACTTCAAGTAGAACTGGATGGAGATGTTAACGTGCAACTAATGGATCTACAAAATTAGACAAATACGGATGATGCAACGATTATTCCAACCACTGTAGGACTTGAAGGAGATGTTGACCCGCAATGGCCAAATAAATGAGATACAATTAGTAAAGTCAAGAGATACGAAGCAATTTTAGGCGCTCTGTAAAGTAGAAACATCGATAATATGTCATCAACGAATTTTGCAAATCTACCTACGAAATCACCAAGCGGAATATCTGGAATTAAATATTTATTAAAACTTTAACTTTTTTATAATCATTGTAATCCTTTTAAATATTAAACATATTATATAATCCGACTTCGTAGATATTAACGCCATATTTATTTGATTTATCTTCTCTTGCAAATATATATGTTATATTATTGGTTTAGAATATGCCTACTTAATTACAAGTTACAGTCAGTGATCCAGACACCCACTCAACCAAGTAACTAACAGTACATAAAACACCTATCCAACCATTTTATCAACCAACCATAAACAAGAAATATACCATACCAACCAACTAGTTAAATTATCGGCTGTAAAATATATATAATAAATCAATAAATAACAGTAAATCAAAATAATATAATCAATGAATAAATATCACTAAATCAAAGTAATAATAAATCAATAAATATCAGTAAATAAAAATAATAATAAATCGATAAATACCAGTAAATGAAAATAATAATACATTAACATCGGCCATCGGGTACACCTCTTGGATTTCTATTTTTACCAAAAAAAAAAAATAAATAAACAAATAAATAAATAAAATAAAATAAATTAATAGATAAATACAAGTTTTAAAAATATAGATTTGTTTCCCAATTTATGCGGTTTTCCTCGTTTCCATTTGATTTTAGAATATTTTATTCCGTACCTGTAGAGTTCTATCGAGTTTTATAAAAGATAAAAAATAGGACAGTTTTTCCCATTTGCGGGATTCCTCCATGACCCTAGCCAGAATAGGAAAAGAGACGAAGCGACGCTTGGGCCCATGCGGCGCATAGAGTCAATATGTATTATACAAATCTATTTCAGAAAAAAGAAACACTAAATTTGAATATTTCAGACGAGGCAGTCGCCACTCTGCTTCATGCTGCTGGCTACGGCCATACCCTCGATACCCGAGTATCTCCATGCTGAAATCAATAAGATGTAAGTTATTTATTTATTTTTGATTATTTATTTATTTATTATTATTTTGTTTTAATGTAAATTACGGTAATCATGATATATTTATTTATAACTTTTTATTCACAACTCTTAATTATATGTACGCCTACTGTATACTGTTCATATTACAGATTTTTAGATACTTTTACATTTTATATTTTATTGTTTGTATTTAATGATTTGTAAATGTATTATTGTTACCTTTGGATGCACCGTACCACACTGATGTAGTATGTTTGCCACTGTACTAAAAGTGTAAAAGTATTTTATAACATAAGCCAAACTATTATTATTAGAACGACAATGTGAATCTTCATTGTGTATACGATGAAAACATTATTTTCATTTTCACAAATCAAATGACGTCATGATCAATAAAAACTATAAAATCGTTGACTCTTAACGTTTGTATTAATTATGACGTAATTTTAATACATTTTATAAAATAAATCTGTCATCATAAAGTTTAACACATGATTGAACTGTTCTAGTATAAAACCTCCTCAAATTTCTTGTAATTTGTGTAGGAACGACCTCTTTTTATTCATTTATCGCTTGTCGTTTTCGTCATACTCTGAACGGGCTTTTAGGCTAGTTTTCCTTGTATGACAGGGAGCGGCGAGGCATGTTAGTGGAAACTCATTGAATGTGTCATATCTAGTCCATATCGCCTTGAGACTCTTCTGTATAAGGGGGGATCTATAATCTGATCTACATAAACACTGCATTACAATACTTCCGTTGAGAATCATACAGACATAACCTTTCCAGATGTCATGATCAAGCATTGCTGGTCGTAATTCATTGGAGTCGTGTAACCCTTTTCAACACACCAATTTAGGTTATGGTAGTTATTCTGCCTCTCTTGTGACTTTCATCAATTGGCTCACATAAAATGTCCATCGAATCATGGGATTATAATTTAGAACTCCATGACCAAATAGTATCCACAAACGTCTTCATGCTTTTGCAACAATGACCCCATACTTTATGCACCTTGTGACACGCAGATCAAGGTATTGTTTTCTGTATCTGGATGTCACTAGTGGAGCTGTTGATATCTTGATTGATTTCTTGTTGATATCTTGATATCGCTGGCGGTGCTGTTGATATCTTCATTAATATCATGCTGATATCTTGATTGATTGATTGATTGATTGATATCTTGTTGGTACTGTACCTTGATAGCACTGGTGAAGTTGTTGATATCTTGTTGATGTCTTGATTGATATCTTGTTGATATCTTGATTAACCGATCCATTGATATCTTGTTGATATCTTGATTGACTGGTATCTGTTGATATCTTGATATCACTCGTGGAGCTGTTGATAACTTGTTAATATCTTGTTGATATCTTAATTGATATCTTGTGGATATCTTAATTGATATCTTGTTGATATCACTTGGGGAGCTGTGGATACCTTGTTGATAATCAATTCAATTCAATGTACATTTATTCACATAACGCATTTTAATATAATTACATTAGGACAAGTTAAAGTTAAAAATAAAATGAATACAATATGTCTGGAGAAAACCAGATAAGCCGGAAGGGCTTTAAGCCTGGATCCACCAGTAATTGTTAATTAAATAAACAGTAACAACTCTCCCACTCCCATTCATAATAATAGTAATAGTAGCAATAATTATAATAATAATACTGTAATAACAATTAGTATCAAGGACAAAAAAACATATATTTTGATTGATATGTTGACTGTTTGATTTATTGATGATACATTGTTGATATCTTGATATTACTGGCGGAGCTGTTGATATCTTGTTTGCATTTTGATTGATATCTTGTTGATATTTTGATTGATATATTGATTGATTATTTTATTGATATCTTGTTGATATCTTGACATCACTGGTGGAGTTGTTGATTGTTGAAACCTTGATTGATATTTGTTGATACCTTTATTGATATCTTGTTAATATCTCTAAGGATTAGTTTACTGATATCTTGTTGATATCTTGATATCACTGGTGGAGTTGTTGATATTCTGATTGATATCTTGTAGATATCTTGACTGATTGATTGATATCTTGATATCACATGTGAAACTGTTGATATCTTGTTGATATGTTGATATCACTGTTAGAGCTGGTGATGTCGTGATTGATTGATATCTTGATTGATTTCATGTTGACATTTTGATTATATCTTGTGATATCTTGATTGATTGATATCTTGTTGATAACGTGATATCACTGATGGAGCTGTTGATATCTTGTTGATATCTTCATTGATTGATTGATTTATATCTTTTTGATATCCTGATTGACATATTGCTGATAGCTTATCTTGGTTGATATCTTGTTGATAACTTGACATCACTGGTGGAGCTGTTGATATCTTGATTGATATCTCGTTGATACCTTGATTGGTATCTTGTTGATATCTTGATTGATTTATTGATATATTGATACACTGGTGAAGCAATCTTGTTATCTAGTCGATATCTTGACTGACTAAATGATTGATTGATAACTTGATTGATTGAGTGATTGATTGACCTATATCTTGATTGATATCTTGTTGATATTTTATTGACACCTTGATATTGGTGGAGCTGTTGGTATGTCGTCAGTCACCACAAAGAGACACAAACTATTATGCACGCCTATAGAGAGGCGCGTGACACGCAAAGCGCGCGCGTACAATGATTAACAGAGCGTTGTCTCTACATGCGACCCCCTCTCCCCGCGGGGGTAACCAGAGCTTCTCAATGTCGAGCCATATGGGTTCTTCCACAACGCGTTTTTTGTTGCGCGACGGTTTGCAACTATGCTAACAGTTGAAGAGTCCAACCAAACAATGTTGTAAACATAAAGAACACACAAGTAAACGGAAAATGAACCGCATGGCTAAACATTACGTATTACTCCCGCTTCCAGGTAATTCAAGATATTGTGATGATTGTACGATCAGATACACAGTATCACATCGTCATATATCAATTTAAAATATGGCATCTATTAAATTTTTAATTTTGGTGGTCTCATTTTATGATATCAATATTGACATAGTATCATATAACGCGTTTGGTCACTGATGCGTTTGATTAACGACGCAATGGTGACGCAGATTCAATTGGTATTTCGCGTTTATCGGTCATTTCAATTATCTCTGTAAGTACAAACATATGCATGCTCCCAATAACGACTCGCAAAGCTGCCGCTTCTTAATATTATTTACTCGATAATCCAGTAGTATTTGTATCAATGAATTATCACGAGCTATACAGGCAAACTACTATTCACGACGGTAATGGATATCGTTCGTATTTTTATCACTAAACATAACTTGAACTTATCCACAACTAAATTTAACATCAAAGTGTACGTGGATTTGCAGTTCAATATTGTTAAGATATTTACTTGGCTATCAAAATTTGTATTCAAGTCGTCACCGACACAGCAAAGAGGCACAGACAGTTCTGCGCGCATAGAGAAGGCGCGTAAAGAGACGCGTGAAGTGATTAACAAAATAGGAGCGTTTGTTTCGGCGCGCGCCTTTCTCTACGCGTGCGTCATGTGTCTTTTTGTGTTGTCACTGAGGAAATCTTGCCAACGAAAGTATCAGTTGACGAACAAAAACTTCTTAGTTATCTCCTACTGTGTACAATTATTTCAATTATTATTCAATTAACCTAGGCATGTTGTTTTTATCTGCACTATATTTCTTATATACATCCCTTAGGCCTATTTTGTCGATATACTTTGGCTTGCATGGCCTGATTTAAATTGTTCATTGAGTAAATAAATTATAATTATAACACTGAATGCTTATCGTAGGGACACGGGAAAGTATTGTACTCATTGCCAAAACGATGCACTCATAAAATTGTTCGTATTCCCTCGCGAATCCAATATTGTATAAATATTAACGAAACGTTGATAAAAACTAAAAATGTGCAAGTTTTCGCACAAACTTAATTGTATTCATCACTGACATAATTATAATTAAGTTATCAAAGCGTTGGGTAAATCCAAACGCATCAATTTGATGAAGAAAGACGCCAATTAGAATTTTCACTGGAGTATTCGTTAATTAATAATCACATTGTGTTCAGTATATAGTGAGGTAGGCCTGGCCACGGGGCAATCGAATACAAGTTCACAGCAAATGGCAACAACTGTCGAGGTGGTAAAACAATAATTGCTTTATTTCGAAAGTCGGCGATCCACGATAGTTAAATCAATAACTCCTATTGAATTTCATTATCATACCGAGTGTAATTACTGTATGACAACATTGCTTTGATATGTTTGCTTTTCCATGAACTTATCGTACTTGGTTTTGGTGAAATCACCAAGATGCACAAACTGTTATGCGCGCGTACGCGTGAAGAAACGCAAAACGCGCGCGTGCAGCGACTAACCAATGTCGACGTTTGTAAATATACGCGCGTCTTTTTAAACGCTCGCGTAATATTACTTCTTATCACTGGCAATATCTACCAACAGAGGCCATTATCGTCTATATTACAATTATCATAATTCTCTCCAGAGGACGTATAAGTAATAGCCAATTGATTTTGTATTCGGAAAATTATCTTAGGAAAATGTATCCACGCTGACCTCTTGCTCTGTGATTAAGGTTTAATAAAGCCATTAAACAATTAATCACATAAAAGGTAAGATTAGAGTTAATTAGGCTCGGATAACAATGTTCTACCGTTTCTATCGTGATTGATGATATACTTTTGTAAATGTTAGAAAAAAAATTCAAACTTTATTTTTAAATATCATTGACACATAAATGAAGTGATTTTATAAATAGTCATAAAATGAATCTATTTAGCAATAGATTGTACATTACAATTTGTTTTGGATTATGTAGTGTATTTTGTCTTGTGCGCTAAACGTTTTGTAAGGAATCTCGAATTACATCCTTATACACGTTAAAGAGTTATCGCATCATAACCAACAGCAGCAAATTATGTTAACAAAGTTGGCCGCAGATCTATCTTCTTTATCCAAGGTGGTTAAAGATCAGCAATCTGTAATAACTCAATTACAGGAATCATCAAAGATAAATACAGCAAGTGGTGAAAAGTTATTAAACAACAATCCGTGTAGTGTATTTTGTCTTGTGCGCTAAACGTTTTGTAAGGAATCTCGAATTACATCCTTATATACGTTAAAGAGTTATCGCATCATAACCAACAGCAGCAAATTATGTTAACAAAGTTGGCCGCAGATCTATCTTCTTTATCCAAGGTGGTTAAAGATCAGCAATCTGTAATAACTCAATTACAGGAATCATCAAAGATAAATACAGCAAGTGGTGAAAAGTTATTAAACAACAATCCGGCTACTGTAAGTGCTCCTGCTATGACTACACCAAAGAACCAATGCCTTATAATCGGAGATTCTATTATAAAGAATATCAACGAACGCGGTCTTTGCAACTCTAAAGTATCATGTATACGGGGCGAAAAAGTCAATGATATCCATGAGCAGTTAATAGATAAAACCAGTGATTTCGATGCCATCATAGTACATGTAGGTACAAATGATTGCACAACAGATGAGGATCTCCACAAAGGAGTAGTTGACTATCAAAGATTGGTTGCTAATGTAAATTCACAATCTCCATCAACCAAAATACTACTTTCGTCAGTACGCCCAAGGGTGGATAATGCGGATTATCAATCTCGCGTTGACATCATGAATGGTAGAATCAAGGAAATCGCTACAAGTATAAACTGCGAAATTATTGATAACGACCAGAACTTTTTAGCGAGAAATGGTTCAATTGTCCGTTCAAATCTTAATGGAGGAGGCTTGCATTTATCCAAGACTGGAACAAAACAACTCCTTGACAACATCAATGCTACCCATTCTATCATAAGGCTAGGTGACAAATCAAGACCGAAAACTTACCATCGACGACCGTATCATGTTTCTGATAATCGAAGACGCAGTCATCAACAACGTAGTCAGCGACAAGCTACTCAAAATTTAAAACGCAACGACCTGCACTATACAAGCAGATGGCGAGGACAGGGCTATGATTACTACGACAGCAATCATGTTCATCAAGCATCAGGATTTGTCCAGAATCGTTCAAAATAGGAAATCGCCAGTAATACAGGACTTCTAAATCTCTCAAATCGGTTTAATATTTTATACAACGAATTTGCAGAACTTGATCATGATAACGTAGCGTATGATGAAGAGATTCATAAAAAACATTCAAAGGACAAGGGTAACCGTCACAGACGAGGTGGTAAGCGAAAGAAAAATAGTATTTTTAAGTCCACCAGTAATTTAAATATCGCATTTAATAATGTAAATAGAATAAAATCAAAGGTATATGAAATTGAAAAATTACTAAATGATAACAAAATTGATATATTTGGAGTGTCAGAAACTTTTCTAAAGTATGATTCAGAAATTAACATAAATTCATACAAATGGATTGGTCAAAAATAGAAAAGAGAAGAGAGGGGGTGGAATCGGTCTATTAATATCGGATAAACTGAAGGTTATTTGTGATAATTATTTAAATTCTTTAAGTGATAATTATGAACGTATGTGGGTTAAAATCAGATAATGATAAACCGTTATACATAGCAGTAGCTTATTTTCCAGTTGAAGGAGTGAACACTGAATTAACAAATGAGTTATATAATCAACTATTATCAGAAATTATTAGAATAGAAGATAATGAGAATGATCCATGCATACTATTGTTGGGAGATTTCAATGCAAGAATCGGAAAAACAATACCCAATGGTGACCAAACTCTCAACACAAATGGTGAAAGGCTCTTAGAATTTAGAAATAATGCAAATCTAACTATTTTAAATTGCACAGTATTTTGTGAAGGTAAGATTACCTGGTGTAGAGGAAATCAACAAGGCACTATAGATTATTTTCTTTGCTCTAAAAGTATTATTAATCATATTGACACATTCATTGTTGATGAAGAAAGAAAATTTGGTTTAGGGAGTGACCATAACTTGCTTTGGTTAAAACTGAATATAAATCTAAATCAAAATAATACAAATAATCAAACCGTAAACCCCATATGGGACATTAAAAATAACCAAAATTTTACTCATTATCAAGAAATTCCAAAAGAGGAATTTGAACACTGGAATGTGAATGAATTTAATAATGATATTGATTTAATATGGGAATCATGGAAAAACATTGTTATTCATGCAGCTACCGAAGGAATTGGAGTTAGGACACTAAATAACAAACAAAAACCATGGTTCAATAAAGACAACGATAATGCAATCAAGGAAAGAAAAAATGCGTCAAGACTTCACCGACAATGGGTGAAGGCGATGAAACAGAATAATGTAATTAATAATATTAATAATGTTAACAATAATACTATTGACAATAATATTACTAACAACGATAACAATAATAATTTTGGTGACAATCTTTGGCGCTCATATCAGGACAAACGTAATATTGTAAAAAGAATGATTAAAGAAAGAATCTCGCAACAACGTGTTAAAAAATCTATTGACCTTGCAAATAAAGGTGGTACATCTTATAAGGATTTTTGGAAGTTCTTGAGAGGGCAAAATAGAAAAAATAAAGAAACCGGATGCATTAAAGTACCAGGATCAGAAGAAATTGTCACAGAACATGATCAGATTAGTGTAACATTAAAAGAATATTGGGGGAATCTGGGTACAAACAATATGAATTTAAATGATTGCAACAGTTACCTTACAAATGATTTTATTAAGCAAATCAGAGAGGAACTATCTAAAGAATATCCTTGTCCGGAAGATATAGAGCATAACTTTTTATATGATATAGAACTCAATATTCCTATTATTGAAGAGGCTATTGCCTCCGCTAAAAATAATAAAGCCCCTGGTTTGGATAGAATCACTAACGAATTATTGAAAAATGGTGGTAAATGTATTGTATTGTCCTTACTTAATCTGTTTAATAAATGTATTGAACTGGAACAATTTCCCAGAGAATGGAACAAGGGGTATTGCTATTTTGCGCAAACCCCGCAAACCCCGCAAACCTCCGAAAAATCACAGAAAACCCAATCATAACAGGT
>JAOTQE010073355.1:0-14771 GCA_025631205.1 Nesometra sesokonis
ACATTACATAATATTAAACAGGTTAAAACAGCACAATTTAATAATAATTGATTATATCGTATTCAAATTTATAAATATAATACTGATCTGCCATATATCATTTTATACTTCCAAATATTAAAAAAAAACCAAAATAATAACATCTTTTTTTACCTATATTTGCTCGGAAAGATATTTTCACATCATCCTCGGGTATTTATATTGTTTAGTATATTTTTTCGAGGGGATTTCAAGACTCCCTGACCCCCTTCAGCTTTGAAAACAAATATAAATCCATCCCTAGACCTCTATATGTTTTGATTATTATCACCAAGTAATTGCTCAAGCACAAACCATACTTGTTCAATTAATGTACCACTTTATTGTGATTAATATTTAAAATTTTATTACAATATTGGCATCTTGTGATGACATTAAAATGCATAAAGTATGAGATGTTCTGTGTATCATTTAATCATGAATTATTAAACACGGATGTTGTTAGTGGATGTTGGATAAGTCGTTCTATAATTACTGAAGTTGGTGTTAATTAAAACTCATATCCTGGTGTGAGGAGAGTCACAAGGCAATATTGTTGTTGTCTTCAATCAGGCAGTGATGTTTCATCTAATGATGTATCCAGTCAATTCATTGTAGATGTTATAATGAAAATTTTCAAACTAGAATTTTTATTTTGCATTTAGTGTTTATATTTGTTGTTAAATTCTGTCATTTTGTACAATGTGAATGATGTAATTGTGATATACAATTGTCAATTTTCATTGCAAAATAGGATGAAATAAGTAAAGTCTGTATTTGTATCTGTACCAGTTTACATTGCAGAACTAAATTTTTGCACTCTCTCCATGGTGGATTGGGTATTGCAATGAGGTTTGTCTATCTTTCTATATAGCCATTTTCACACAGAAAATACTGCCGAACATGCCCGTCTAAACCTTTTCACACAAAAGGTCTGATTCCGGTAATATGATTGTTTCCTGTGTGTAAGACTCCATTGGAAAGGTGTAAAATTGGCAGCCATAATTATAGGAGGTGCAGTTGTTTGCCAACACTTCTAACTTTGACCTTTATTTAGTTCTGCTTCATTACCTAAGCCAGCATTCATGAATTGCTGCAATATTCCCATTTTACAGTTCTGTGTGAATGGGATTTATTCTATTATTCCAATATCTTAACTATTCTTGGATAGATTTACTTCAAATTTTCAGACAAGGACTTCCAATTCCGTAGCTACCATCCAAATTGTTTGGATACAAGGTGTAGCGCAAATCCTAAGCAGTTTTAAAATTACCACCAGTGAGGTTTTTATGAACAATCTGTAATTGATTAGCCATAGAGATCCATTGCATATTTTGATTGATCAACGTGTGACACAAGACCAAAATTAGTCAAGTGTACGAAGCGTAGCTCCATAGCTACGCTAATCTTGCATTTGCAGGAAGCACAAGTTACTCTCCGGATTAGTGACTTACGCTAGTTCAGACACAAATAATTGTAGGCCACTTCATTATGCTCGACTAAATTGTTGAGTCTGAACATACCTTAAGATAAGGTGAGGTGAGATAAGTTGAGGTGAGGTGAGATAAGTTGAGGTGAGGTGAGATAAGTTGAGGTGAGGTGAGGTGTGAGATAAGTTGAGGTGAGATGAGGTGTGAGATAAGTTGAGGTGAGGTGAGGTAAGTTGAGGTGAGGTGAGGGAAGATAAGTTGAGGTGAGGTGAGATAAGTTGAGGTTAGGTGAGATAAGTTGAGGTGAGGTGAGATAAGTTGAGGTGAGGTGAGATAAGTTAAGGTGAGGTGAGATAAGTTGAGGTGAGGTGAGATAAGTTGAGGTGAGGTGAAATAAGTTGAGGTGAGGTGAGATAAGTTGAGGTAAGGTGAGGTGAGATAAGTTAAGGTGAGGTGAGATAAGTTGAGGTGAGGTGAGATAAGTTGAGGTGAGGTGAGATAAGTTGAGGTGAGATAAGTTGAGGTGAAGTGAAATAAGTTGAGGTGAGGTGAGGTGAGATAAGTTGAGGTGAGGTGAGATAAGTTGAGGTGAGGTGTGGTGAGATAAGTTGAGGTGAGGTGAGGTGAGATAAGTTGAGGTGAGGTGAGATAAGTTGAGGTAAGGTGAAATAAGGTGAGGTGAGATAAGTTGAGGTGAGGTGAGATAAGTTGTAGTGAAATAAGTTGAGTTGAGGTGACGTGAGATAAGGTGAAGTGAGATGAGGTAAGTTGAGGTGAGGTGAATTAAGTTGAGGTGAGGTGAGATAAGGTGAGATGAGGTGAGGTGAGATAAGTTGAGGTGAGGTGAGATAAGTTGAGGTGAGGTGAGATAAGTTGAGGTGAGGTGAAATAAGTTGAGGTGAGATAGGTTGAGGTGAGGTGAGATAAGTTGAGGTGATGTGAGATAAGTTGAGGTGAGATAAGGTGAGGTAAGGTGAGATAAGTTGAGGTGAGGTGAGATAAGTTAAGGTGAGATAAGTTGAGGTGAGATAAGTTGAGGTGAAGTGAGATAAGATGAATTGAGGTGAGGTGAAATAAGTTGAGTTGAGGTGACGTGAGATAAGTTGAGGTGAGGTGAGATGAGATAAGTTGAGGTGAGATGAGATAAGTTGAGGTGAGGTGAGATGAGGTGAGGTGAGATAAGTTGAGGTGAGGTGAAATAAGTTGAGGTGAGGTGAGATAAGTTGAGGTAAGGTGAGGTGAGGTGAAATAAGTTGAGTGAGGTGAGGTGAGATAAGTTGAGGTGAGGTGAGGTGAGATAAGTTGAGGTGAGGTGAAATAAGTTGAGATGAGGTGAGATAAGGTGAGGTAAGATAAGTTGAGGTAAAGTGAGATAAGTTGAAGTGAGGTGTGGTGAAATAAGTTGAGTTGAGGTGACGTGAGATAAGTTGAGGTGAGGTGAGATGAGATAAGGTGAGGTGAGATGAGATAAGTAGAGGTGAGGTGAGGTGAGATAAGGTGAGATGAGGTGAGGTGAGATAAGTTGAGGTGAGGTGAGATAAGTTGAGGTGAGGTGCAGTGAGATACGTTGAGGTGAGGTGAGGTGAGATAAGTTGAGGTGAGGTGAGATAAGTTAAGGTGAGATAAGTTGAGGTAAGGTGAGGTGAGATAAGTTGAGGTGAGGTGAGATAAGTTGAGGTGAGGTGAGATGAGATAAAATTGAGGTGAGATGAGATAAGTTGAGGTAGATGAGGTGAGGTGAGGTGTGGCGAGATAAGGTAAGATAGGGTTGAATATTATAGGATAGGATAACTAATAACTGATAGCTATAATTGTTGATAGAATTGAATCAAGGTTGATAGTTATGTAAGAATTCATAAATTTAATATAAAAAAATAGTGCTTTCTTTTTGTAAACAGGTTTCATAAATCTAATAATCCTGTTCTAAATTTTACATACTGTATATTTGAAAAAAAATTAGTTGGTAAAATTCATAGTCCACTGATTGTAGTATCAAGTAATAAATAAATAGAATAGAATCAAGCTTAAATCTGATAGTATTATTGGAAATGCATTTTAAAATCTATACACTATCTTACTTAATCATTTAATAAAATAAATGAAAACGATAAATAATGAGGATTAGCATTTCGGTTTCAATTAATAAATAAAAAGACTGTAATCTCTAGTAAGTCTGATAATATTAATAACCAGAAATCTAGAAACTCAGAATTTTTAAAATTTATTTTAATCACATAATGATATAAATAAATATGATTTTGAGGATTATAATTGTGGTTTTGATTAATAAATAAAAAGACTATAATCTCTAGTAAATCTGATAATTTTAATAGCCAGAAATGTACTCTACAATTTATTCAGTACTTTAATCATATAATATTATGAATAAATATGATAGATTATGAGGATTACAATTGTGAATTAATAAATTTAAACAAATATAATAGATTGTGAGGATTAAAATTGTGAATTAATAAATTTAAACAAATATGATAGATTGTGAGGATTAAAATTGGGAATTAATAAATTTAAACAAATATGATAGATTATGAGGATTAAAATTGTGAAGTAATAAAAAGGCTAGAAGGTGTATAGTAAATTTGATAATATTAATAACCAATATTTTAGAACTTATAGTATCCTTACAAAACATGGATGTAATTATGCTGGGCGGAGGTGGGCGGGGCCACCTACTCTAAAAATGTTCTACCCACCCTAAAGCTTATTTTATACCCTTCCACCCAGGCTAATTTCAACTCACCACTCACCCAAAGCCTCTGAAAAATGTAAAAATACTGGTTTTGATCATTTTACCACCCACAATTACATTTTTGCCATGCACCCTTGAATTTTTCTAGCTACACCCCTGTATTAATGTGAATAAAAATTATTGATTCTGGGGATTACAATTGTGGTATTAATTTAAAAATAAAGAGGTTGCAATTTCCAGTAAATCTGATAGTACTTTGGTAGTAATAACTTGAAATGCATTTTAGAATTTGTTCTTAATCTTGTGTTCTAAAACCCTGCAAATATTTATAGATTTAAACTAGAGTTTCTGATGATGACATAATTTCGAAATATTGAATCCTGTCATGATGGTGTATATCTCAATGCTTGGAGTATGCATTATACTTTCTAAAACTAGAGTCTTGCATAAAAATCTGATTTTATTAATAACTTCAAATTCATAATTTATACCTACAGTTACCTATATTACATCATTCACCATATTTTTATAGTCCGTATTTATGTAGCCATCTGTTGAATTCAGTTTACAAAAAATCAGTAAATTATTTCATTCACATCGTACAGCAAGTATCTCGGCAATTCACGATGGATGGATACCTGCATATCAATCTTCTCAATAGAATTAGGTAATGGCATTATTTATAAAGTGGTGAGACTAATCCTGACGCTTGGTCGGGGTTTAACCCGGGACCTCGGGATTGTTAGCCAAGCTCATCAACAAATAACATCACCACTACTGCTAAGTACTAATTATAATTATTTATAGCGCCTTTAATACACAGCCTCTCAGGGTGCTGTTTGACTGCCTAATGGTGCTGATAAGATGCAGTAGAGAAGTTATTTTTATTCAAATCCAGCTGAATCTTGCTTTTAAAATGGTCAATGGTGACACATTCCAGTGCAGCAATAGAAAGGCCTGTGAACTGGAGTTTGTTTTAAAATGCAGCTAATACACATGATTAATGGAAATTGCTAAAGCAGTTGCAGAAAGCTATGTGAACCCAAGTTTTTTTTATAATATGGCTCACAGTTAGGATGTTACATTTGTACAAATGATCAATGCTAACACATGCCAAACAGCAACAGAAGACTTGTGAACTGGAGTTCATTTTAAATTTCAGCTGAGGATCTTTCATTTTATGGTCAAAGGTAAAATATGCTAAACTATGCTCATGCTAGGGTCAATTTTTTCTTAGCCAAAATGGCTAAATTTGTCTTATCTTTTTAGCCAAATTATAAATTCTTTAGCCAATTTTTAAAAACCGATAAAAAATGGCTTTTTACGGAATTTGTCGTGACTTTTTTTGAAATTTGCCGTGACACTTACAGGCCACCGTACTAATTAGATAGGAAGCACAAACGGGTCTTTGATTTAGTGTCCGTTATGGGAGGTTCAACTGTATGTTGGTGCATGTTCAGTGTGTTCCAAAACTTTGTTTGACATCAGTTGATGTCATTATTTACTGAGCATGTGCATTTTTTTTATTAACACATGGTCAAATGATTTTTTATGCAATTTGATAAAATTTTCAGAGGTTTCTTGTTAGTTTTTTTCTCAATTTCCATCCCTCCATAGTATATGCTTCCTTACCTATGGTTTTGTTCATATCTGTGTAGATCTGGGCGCGAAAAATGATAATATCAAATAATAACAACAGTAGCGGTGGTGGCGGCACACTACCAATTGTATAAAACCATACAGTGTAATGATCATTTGATATTAGATGAACACTTTTCTTGATCTGGAATTGTACCTCAAAAAGATTGTTAATAATAACTACAATAACATTTCAATGTAAGGATAATTATAATAAATATTAATTAATTAATCAGTCAAAATTTTGTAAACATTTTTGAGGTAAACACAAAACTTGGTAGTTAACTTGCTTGCTTTATAATCCCAAGGTCCTGGGTTCAAACATGGCTGCACTGGATTTTTTCCCATGACCAACAGCACCACACCCTAAGCCTCATAATGAGACTTGGTTTAGAAAGTATGATGTAGTTCTCGTCCAGTAAGTGACAAGTAAACGTACTGCTGTCACACAAATTAAAAAACAAATTGTAGAGTGCTATACAGTAGCTAATTTTAGTTTTTAGTATTAACACAAGCATAATATATGTGTCAGATGATTTGTGACATGTCTTATTCATATTATCCTGTAGTGATTCTAATGTTAGCAACAAGAGTTTATTAATGGTGACTTTAAAATTACTATGCTCTGTTACCATGGTAATCATTAGCTAAGTGTGTAATATTGATTTTTTCTTTCCACTTTTTGTACTGTTTTCCTTCTTTATTTAATCCTTCTCTTTACATTTTGTTTTTACTTATAAAATAAGATTAAAACTATTAAAATATAAGTATAATTTTTACCTGCCTGTACATCTCATTATTGTTACATATTTTTTTAAATTTTAGCTATTCACTAACAAGATCCATATATATCATAACCTTAAAGGGGCATTCCGCTGAAATTTTATTGTGTCAACAAATTTTAAAACATTCTAAATTTTGTGAAAACATTTTGTGTCAATCGAACAACGAGATTTTTGTCCACTTACAAGATGAGAACTATGTCATACTTTGAGAATTAGAGAGTGGTGCTGTTAGTGCATTGGAATGAACCTAGTGTGCAGCCAGGATTGAACCCAGAACCTTAGTAATTGAAGGCAAGCCTGTTAACCACCAAGCTACAATTCCACTATGACTTATATTGCATTGAAAATTTCTAATACATTGTAATACCGATTTTCCATATTTATGTCATTTTATTTTAATATTTCCATACATCAACAAAATGCAAAATAATTAAAGAATTAATTTTTTTAGTTGACCTTAAAAAATAAAGTAGATGAATCAGATCTGAATTTGCTTCGAAAATGCAGTGTGGTAACGTGCGATGTGCCTGCTATTTGCAAAAACAGCATGTGGATACGATCTACAGCCTATTCGCCTAGTAACTGGGAATTATTATAAAATATTTTTTTAGCCTAAGCCGGGCACTAACTGCATCGTGCGACGGTCATACAATGGTTGCATGACTAAACCTTCACTCCCTGTGTGTGTGATTGCCAGACTCAATAACAGTCTTCTACTCGTTACCCCATGTTTTTTTAGTGATGTGTTGAATAACCAAAAAAACCGTCGGCCGATGAGTAGAAGGCTGTCATTGCGTCTGGCAATCTCACACACAGGGAGCGACAGTTTAGCTTTAAAAGCAGTGAGTGCCTAGCGTAACAGAGTTCAAAAACTGTTTGCTTCCTACCAGGGGCGGCGGAACGTTTTTGAATTAGTGGGGACGAGGTTAAATTTTGCTCAGAAACCCCAGCCTGGCTAGATTATTATGAGCAGAATTGAGAATTTTGTACCTGCCGTGTCATTTCGGGAGGGGGCGGGGAAACTATTCCCCCCCTGAATCATCACTGTGGGGGATACGTCCCCCCATCCCCCTCTTCCGCCGCCCATGCTTCCTGCCCAACAATAAAACTAGAAAGTATGCAGCTAATTGATCCATATATTTTAGAAATAATGAACATGTAAATTTAGGAGATATTGGAGAGAATGTCCCTTTAATATTATACAGTAATTCAATTGAATTAATTTGTCTTATACTTTTTAATTCATATTTTATTAATGAATATATTTACATACAGTAGCAAAGTTGTTCAGATTGATTACAAAAATATTGATAATTTTAATAATTAAATTTAAATATTTAAAAAACTAAATTTAAACAATCTCATATACTATGTATTAAATTTATCCCAAAACTGATCATCTCATCAGGATACACCACCCTTGATAAACTATCTTCAGATTCCCACTCTATGAGGGGCTCAGAGGTATTAACACCTCATTACCCTGGAGTGAGTCCAAGGACACTGGGACAAATAATAGCCCACTGACCAATAAAGAGAGCAAAAGTTTTAAGGAGGTATCTAATCCCATTAAATAATATGAGAATAACCTAACATTATTTTATGGAAGGCTTAGTATGCTAATTCAGACTCTTCATTTAGTAAGATTGATTTTCCAGTTGTAGGTTTTGATAATTATTATTTTTATTTCATTCTTGTCATTCCAATGTGTTGATTTCAATCATGGGCTCAGTATTGACATCTGTGTAATTTATCATCACTACATATCTTATGTTGTGATGGATTTAAAAAACCAGAAAATTTTGCCATAAATGTATTTGAGCAAATGTGTTCAATCATTTCACCAAAATTACATTACATTTTGTAAAATCCCAAAACCTGAAACTCAAGAAAACCTAATTTCATTTTAAGCTGGTTCTGTTTAAAGTTCAAATATCATGAGACAAGGTTAACTTGACTTTATAAACCAAACTTTCATAAAAACTCAACAAATGGGAAAAAACTGAGAAAAATGGGCGGTTTAAAGGGAAGAAAATGGGCAGTTAAAGGGAATTAATTCGGCGGTTTAAATGGAATAAAATGGGTGGTCTAAAGAAAACAAAATTGGGCTGTCTGAAGGGAAAAATGGGTGCTGAAAGGGAACAAAGTGGACGGTCTGAATGGAACAAAGTGGGCGGTCTGGAGGGAAAATATGGGTGTTGTGAAGGGAACAAATTGTGTTGTGTGAAGGGAGAAAAGTGGGTGGTCTCAAGGGAACAGAGTGGGCGGTGTGAAGGGAGCAAAGTGGGCTGTCTGAAGGGAACAAAGTGGGCATGTGAAGGGAACAAAGTGGGCTGTCTGAAGGGAACAAAGTGGGCGGTGTGAATGGAACAAAATGGGTGGTGTGAAGAGAACAAAGTGGGTGGTACAGAGATGTTTGTCAAGTATAGAGAAAAGTATAGAGATGCTTGTAAAATATAGAGATGCTTGTACAGTATAGAGATGCTTGTAAAGTATAGAGATCCTTGTAAAATATTGAGATGCTTGTAAGTATAGAGATCCTTGTAATGTAGAGAGATGCTTGTAAAGTATAGAGATCCTTGTAAAGCATAGAGATGCTTGTAAAGTATAGAGATCATTGTAATGTAGAGAGATGTTTGTAAAGCATAGAGATGCTTGTAAAGTATAGAGACGCTTGCAAAGTATAGAGACGCTTGCAAAGTATAGAGACGCTTGCAAAGTATAGAGACGCTTGCAAAGTATAGAGACACTTGTAAAGTATAGAGACGCTTGCAAAGTATAGAGACGCTTGTAAAGTATAGAGATGCTTCCAAAGTATAGAGACGCTTGCAAAGTATAGAGATGCTTGCAAAGTATAGAGATGCGTGCAAAGTATAGAGACGCTTGCAAAGTATAGAGATGCTTGCAAAGTATAGAGACGCTTGTAATGTAGAGAGACGCTTATAAAGTGTAGAGAAGCTTGTATGCTTGTAAAGTATAGAGATGCTTGTAAAGTATAGAGATGCTTGTAAAGATAGAGATGTTTGTAAAGTATAGAGATGCATATAAAGTATAGAGATGCTTGTAAAGTATAGAGATACTTGTAAAGTATAGAGATGCCTGTAGTGTATAGAGATGCTTGTAAAGATAGAGATGCTTGTAAAGTATAAAGACACTTGGACACATCTAAAAGCAGTTTTAGCTAATGTGTATTGCTACTTTAAGACTTGTGGTTATGCAACATTGACTTTAAGTATTTATGATTGACTTGGTGGTGTATTTAATGTATTTCATAACTTATATTCATTCAATGATAGAAATATAGTGCAAAAATAAGCAGACTATCGTTAATTTTGATTATCATCGCTAGTAATTGTATAACAATAATTTGATTTAAAGAAGTTTTGTACTCCAAAAATTACCAACAATTTATGTTGATGCTTTATTTTGATACATCTAGAAATAAACATGCTTATTATTGATAATTTTCATTCTTGATGATGATATAATTAATGTTGAAATATTGAATCCCAACATGGTAGCATGTAATGTATTTCACTAATCAAAGTAATTAACTTTCTTAACTTGCTCATCATACAGCAAACTAGACGTCCGTGGGGACCGATGTTCCTATTTGCTTCAGACGTGTTTCATATGTAGGATCAACCTTTCTGAAGAAGGGGTAATTTTGTTGAGTTTAGGAAATATTCCTTTGTAAGATTTCTTTTTGTAAACAAAACCTGTTAATTTGGCTTAAAAAGAAGAATAAAAAAGAGTAAGGGATGTCTTCCAGTGTACTGCATAATCACCACCAAATCACACTGGAAAAAAAAAAAAAAAAAAAAGTCCATTTCTGACTTTCATGTGCTATCCTTTGTGTCTAACAACATGAAATAAATAAAATAAAATCAAAATTTATAAACTTGAGAATCCTGTAGGAATTAGTTTAATGAAAAAAAGATTAAAAGTATGTTTTATTTTTCAGAAAAAGAGCTTAGAAGAAAGCAAAGGAGCAGGTAGTGGTGTGGAGATATTAGTAAATGAACCATATGAGAAAGAGGGTGGCTGCAAGGGACAATATACTCATAAAGTGTATCACATTGGTAACCACCTACCAGGTATGTACAGATCTACAAATCAAATAATAATAAAACATTTGTAATGCTCCAATTCCAAATAATTCAAAGGCACAGATCGTATAACCAGAGCAATTGTAAGGAGAAAAATATAAGAGAAGAGAGATATATGTGGATTGAAACAAGTTTACAAATTAATCTTGCAATAAATCAAGTGTGGAGGAGTTCCAAATAGATATAGGTACGTCATTCCTCAATGGTGAGGCAGAGAAAGTGAAGGTTTACCATCTGTCAATGTTTTTAATTTAAATTTAGGAATAATTAAAAGACATTATTTGGAGATCTAAGATGACGAGGTTCATTTTTGCAAGATTCAAGATTTGTATTACTACGGAAGCCAGCTATGGGCTATTATCCGCTTTAAATTACAACAGAAATACTACACAAGACATTAAATACAATACATAACAATAAATATCTCCAGTATAAGTTGTAAATATAAAGGCATGGGGAAGGGGGGTGTTAATGATTAAAGAGAGCAAGTTTTATATACAGAAATTTTAGAAGGGTCAAGAGCAAGGTCATAAGATGGTTGAAGAGCATAGAGTAAAAAAGAAGGATTTGAAACGGGTAGTGCGAACAGGGATAGGAAGAAGGGACCAACTGACCAGCTACAAAGAACAGCAGAACAGGCATGAAATTTTTTGAAATAGTGGAGAGGAAAAAGAATTTTGTCTAGATTCAAAATAATAACGATAAAAACGAGTGAAAATCTCAAGATAATTAGAGGACGAGGCAGAAGAGTCAAGTGTTAGGATGGTTGTTAAGATCTTAAAGTTTGTATAGTATAGAATTTTGGAAAAAAAATATATTGTTCGATAGATAGGCAATTACAATGGTCTACTTTCAATGAAGTAAATGCTTCTATGGAAATGGCTTTATACCAGTTTTTATACAAGAGTGCTTGACATAATTATAGTTCCTTGATACAATACATATCAGTAGACAAATATAATATAGTTCTCATATTTTTTTAAATATCGATATGCTAATTACAAAAGTTCAAAATATTCATGATTAATTATCTCTCTGCTCTTGCTGTTTTTTATGCTCCCGGGTATATACTGTACATTGGGAAATATTGTTTACATCCTGTCCGTCTGTCTGTCCATTTGTCTGTCTGTCTGTTGTTAACTGTATCCTTCGCCATAGCAATTGCATTGTCAGGAGTAGGGCATTGATATTTGGCATGTGTGTTTTTATGTCAAGACTTTCCTGCAGGCCCTACATATTGATCGTGTGACCTTGATATTTGACCTTGATTTATAGTCTATATTTTTCATGTACTACTTTAAATTTTACTACTGCCAGGCTATATTGCTTTACAAACACATCTTGTTTTTTATCAACAAATTAATTTATAAAAGTTCATTTGCATTTCTTTATGGAAGGGGAAAAAATCTTATCCTCTTATGTACTGACCTATGGCCCAAAGAGTTATCAAAATGAGTGCCCCGAATTTAAATTTTTGTTTATTTTTAATTAATTTATTTTATGTGGTGTAAACAATCAAAATGTTGGTCCATAAATCACGCTATATAGCACTGCCACGAGACTTGTGTCACAGAAGGGCTCCTAAACCGATGAAGGGTTGGAAATGGAACTTAATTGTCACATGTTTAGAGGTCATTTTGTATTGTGTGTTTACGCATTTCACGCTCATTCGTGTGTTATATGCTCTATAAAAAATATCGGAAAACAGTTATCTGCAATGCAATGTGATTGATCACATTAGTTGGATTTTATTTCCTAGACTAATAGCAGACACTGAATTATACCCTAAACAAAATTAACATAGAGGGTGCCATCCATCATGGCAAACCAGAAGTATTACATTGTGGGAAGTGGTATTTTTTTCACACATCATTGTACTATGTGGTAAATGTAAAAAGCAATGAATACAATAAAAATATAGATCCTGTCTAAACATTAATAATAATAATTGCTGATAAAATTTCATCAGTTTTCATAGATATAATTATATGTGAAAGTTCCTTGAAGTAAAACCAAAAATGCTTACTTGTAAACGTTCTGTTGACTCTCAGTCAACATCGTCAGTACGATGGAGGAAGAAAGAAATTTGAAAACCAGAAACAATCGTACTGACGATGTTGACTGAGAGTCAACGAAACATTTACAAGTAAGCATATATTTGGTTTTACTTCACATATAATTAATAATAATAATAATAATATGTGACATTATTTATATAGCACTTATTGCCAAGGCCTCTAAGCGCTTCAAAATTATAACCCCAGTCATTGGAACAAACACCTATGAAATACAATCTAATCCACAATGTTGCAGCTGTAATCAGCACATATGGCATTTGCACCTCCCAGGTACCCACTTATACTCCTGGGTGGAGAGAGGCAACGTGGATAAAGTGTCTTGCCTATGAAGACCAGAGCGAGTCTCAAACCACCGACCTCGTGATTGGAAGTCGGAAACGCAGCCGATGTGCCAACTGCTTACACATTCTAAAATATATAAATACCTTATTCAAATTTTTTAATTTTAATTACTTGTATCGAAATTGATCTTTGTTCAAGTGTAATAAGTGTAAATGTTGGGAATCTTAACATTTTGTTACTGATATCTTTTATTTTATGTTATCCTACAGCAAGGGAAACAAAATCTATTCACAATTGATGATTACCTATGAAGCAATTCAAATGATGGGAAATTGTTTGAAGGTTGTTGGCTTTTAATTATAATAGAAATGATTTTGAAAACAAAACAATGCATTAGCGATGCAAACCTTTGTTCATTTGAAGAGTCTTTCACAGATGTTCATAATATTGCAGTGAAATTAATGGAAGTAAAGGCCTTCCGGCAAGTTGAGGTCAACCATTGAAGTCTCATTGTACTTTTTTATGTATTTTCTTATCATATAATTAAGCAAAATAATAGGACGGCATTATCTCTCTCTCTCCCACTAAGGTATTGAAATTCAGTAGGACAGGAGGCCTTTATTGTTGCTGGGAAACTGTAACTCCTAAGTTGACCGGCTAAACAAAACTACACCCCTAAACTGTAACAAAGGCACATGCACTAATATTACATTTTACATTGTTTTTACATTACTTACTATTACCTTTATTTATAATTTCAGGTTGGTTTCGTGCAATCTTACCCAAATCAGCATTGCGAGTGGAGGAGGAAGCGTGGAATGCGTACCCGTATACAAAGACTCGATTTACGTGTCCATTTGTAGAGAAATTTTTCATTGAGGTTGAGACATACTACTTACCTGATCATGGTAACACAGAAAACATTTTTAAATTATCCTCTTCTGAGCTGAAAAACAGGATTTTAGGTACTTTTCTTTATCAATTAATTGTTTTTATTGTTTTTGTTATGTAAAAAAATTGCTAACAATTTTGTTCATAATTCAAATGTGTTTGGAAATTTTGATGTCACCTTTCTTTAGTTTTTGCTTACATCCCACAGGATGTACAAAATACAACATGTACAGGAAAAGATCAGTCCCATGATTATGATTAGGGGAAGGCGCTGTTAAGTTATGAGGAAGAATGGGGAAGGTATGAACCCAGAACCTCGGATTGGAAGGCAAGAATGTTAACCACCAAGCTACAGTGCAAAGTAATGTTTATTCATTTACCACTACCTCATCTAATGATTTTTATACCGACTTATACTAAATAGTCTCAAGGTGCTGTGGACCTGATGTTACACATTTGTATCTTTCGACTCCCCTAAGGGTCATATCATTCCATGCATATCTTTTCTTGTACTTGTGTTCTTGTCTGTCCACAACACGGGTGGTGTGTGGACTAGTACACCGGAGTAACCACTACAAACTTCAAAAGATGTACTGGGGTCATTATTATAAGCCTTTTTGTGTATAATTTTTATAAACCTTATTTGAGATTCATCCACCGGAACCATGGTGCTAGCGACCTCAAACCCGTGATGATGTCTTTGCATTGGTCCACAGTTCCCCTGCCTTAACTGCTCGGCCATAGATCTCGCACAAATTACTGAAGTAAATACCATGTCAGTCCAGTCAAATTTCTAACCAGTTTTTTTACACTTAGTTAAAATCTCTTAA
>JAOTQE010073366.1:0-17648 GCA_025631205.1 Nesometra sesokonis
AAAAAACTGGTCTAGAAAAACCACATGAGAATTTCTCCTTCTCCAGGTGGCACCTCCCTCAATTTTAACCCGGCCTAATAGAAGTGTCATAATTAAACAAATCAAACAAAAGAACTAAACAGTAAAACACTATAGAAGTGTCATAATAACAAATCAAACATGATAAATTATACAAAAACATCTTAGCATTCCTATTGATACATTACTGTCAAGCCCTTATTAGAAGGATTTTCACAATGAAATGCCACTAGCTGATTACCATGGGGACGTTTAGGGTGTTCTCCCTTCAGAGGGAGAAATAAAATTAATTCACTACATGACATTAAGGTCACTAGATAGGAATTCTTAATTAAATAAGATTAAACAGATTCCATAAAACTTTGCTTGTGACAATCAAACCATGCAAGTACATGGTCATGAGATTTGGACAATATAGCACCAGCAGTCAAATTCCTGGATATGCCCCTAGATAGGCCCTGGATATAACCTTGGTAATATCTGTGGATATATGCCTCTGCATATCACTGGATAGGCCCAGGATGCAACACTGGGAATATCTCTGGATGTGTCCCTGGATAGGCCCTGGAATATGTCCTTTGATACCCCTGGATAAGTCCATGGATATGCATCTGGATATACGATATACCCTGGTAATATCCCTGGATACCTCTAAATATACCCCTCAATATATATAGCACCTGGATATGACCCATGTTATAACCCAAGATAAACCTTTGGATATACCCTTGAGTATGTCCCTGGATATAATCGTGGTCTTAATATATATACCCTGGATAGGCCCCTAAATATACTCCTGGATATGCCCCTGGATAAATCCCTGGATATACTTCTGCATATACCCCGGGACAATCCTCTGGATGTTCACCTGAAAATACCCCTGGATACCCCTGGATATACCCTGGGTACAATACTGGTGATATCACTGGATACACCCCCTTTGGATACCCTAAATTTAGCATTGGAATTACCCCCAGATATTCCCCTGTTTATGCCCTTGACACTCATAAAAATGAAGTGTCTATATTCAGTGTTTGCCTTCATGAATAAATACAGTCATTATCAAATCATTATTATAGAAGCTGATACTATTTTCTTCATTAAACTGGCAGGATGTCTTAATGGATTCATATACAGACATCAAATACTTGTGTTTAAATACAATAAGTACACGCTCAAATGTTCTAATGTTTAATGCAATAAATAACAATTGAGAATAGAAATGCAACTCACAAAAATTAGCTTTAATTTATAAGACAAGAAAATTGGGAAAACTATAGTCGCAAAATTTATTATTTTTACAAACTTACAAAGTTCTTTATTCATCCCACATGGGTTAATTTAAAACCAGAACTGAATAATGAAAGTAACAATAAAAAAATACACATCACATATATTAAATGCAAATATCTAAAAAAGCAACAACACTATTCCCTACAGAACAATACTAGTATCGTTAATTTATCGTTCATATCAAGCTGTCTAATACTAGTTGTAAAAAAAAAAAAACAACTTCCGTTTTGTCTCAGAGACAAGACTCCGATATATCAGACACCATCAAACCTGGGAAATACGGCATGTTTTGATTTTTTTAATACAATTAATTAAATTTTTTAATATAACAAAATGATGAAAGACTGTGTACTTTACATCCAGTGCTCTTCGGACAAAAATTATTTTCTGACCTTATTAAGATCTATCCTTGAGATTTAAATTGTAGAATAAACATAAAAAGGATTAAGATGCTATTTACAAATGAGTTGTAAAACATTCAATTTACTTTAAATAGTTTATTTTCATAAATTTGTACTGTCCAGTGTTCTCCCAATTGAAAAATTTATACTGGTAAAATGTCCAAAAAAAACATGACTTGTCAGGTGTCTTTTGGGTTGGTTTTTGCCCTACCCCAAAATCTACATAACTGTAGGCCTCTATGAGCATTTAAAGGAGGGCAAAAATATTTGTGAATCAAAATTATTATCATAATTTTTTCTTAATAAATAATATTTTTACTGGTAACCTGTAATTTTTACCAGTAAAATTTGTGGCTAAAACCACAGTCGGGAGAACACTGACAGTCTCTTATTAAAGCTTTTTTTGGAAATAATAAACAGGTAGAATTCTAAAAAAAAATAATCTTGGGGTAGATTTTGGAAGGAGTGCACCTTTAATTGTGCAATCTGTTAAATAACATTCAAATGTCAAGTATATTCAACTTGAATCCAAAACAAATCGAGTGTTATAATTTTAAATGTAGCTGAGTATTATTAATCATTAATATATGTTATTGTAGATAACTCAAGTGAACACCTGTAGGAGATTCTGCTAATTAAATGTTTAAGGTTATGAAACTGTCGGACACATCATTTAATAAATGTTAATTGGTTTAGGAGAGTCACCTATTATCATCATTACTGTCATTTTGAGAATTTAAAAGAGTTTAGCATGACATTTGGCTTTCTGAGCTGACTGCATCATATTTTCTCTGAGGTTATTTCATTTTTAAAGCGTCTCTGCATTAACCTTTTCATTTTGTCTGTCTGTCTGTCTGTTTGTCTCTATGTTGTGTCTAGCATGCTTGTTTTAAACCTTTTCATTTTGTCTGTCTGTCTGTTTGTCTCTATGTTGAGTCTAGCATGCTTGTTTTAAACCTTTTCATTTTGTCTGTCTGTCTGTTTGTCTTTATGTTGAGTCTAGCATGCTTGTTTTAAACCTTTTCATTTTGTCTGTCTGTCTGTTTGTCTCTACGTTGAGTCTTCCATGCTTGTTTTTTGTCTGTCTGTCTGTCTGTTTGTCTCTATGTTGAGTCGACTTGTTTTAAAAAAATCCCAACTTTTAGAGGTCTCTCATGACATACAGTATAATTTTTTTTTTCTATTCTATTTTTTTTTTATTTTCAATTTATTTATGTGGTTGACTGGTGAAAAAAGTTTTATAAGCATTTCATTTTTTTAAAGTGAAAAAAAAAACATGAGGGTCATTACCTGTTTTTCGGGTAGGTCGGGTTACGCCAATATAATATCTTTTTTTTTTAGGCCTAACCTACACTATATCCTATGGATGTCACTATTTTGTCTATAAATTAATGAATATTGTGGCATTTATTTTCACAATTTTATCAGTTTCAAAACAAGGTGATTGTAATTGTGAATGTGAACTGTGCTATACTCTGGTATAAGATATTACATTATCAAATCAATTAAGCACACAAATGAGGAACATCTGCTCCCTCAGATTTCATTTAAAATATATTTACATCATACATGGCAAATTTAAATAGCAAAAGATGACCTCTGCCCACCTGAATACTGGCTTGTGACAAGTTTCAAACAAAATTGATGAAAATCTAGAGTCGGATGATCAACAGTATAATACTTTCTTTCATCCAATTGATACATTTACCAACCTTGAATGTTTTAGGCTGACATTATTAGTAAAATTAACAACTGAAGTGACAAATGACTGTCTACTAACATGCTAACAATGTCAATAGAGATTTTTTTAAATCTGGTAACCTGATTAATTTGTAATAAAAATACCACTGAAATACCATCCTGGCTAAATAAATAATAAAACAAATAAATAAAAAATATAATAAAAAAATGGGTTCATTAGGTTGCCTGATGCACAGTGAAAAGTTGCAGATTCTTAAATTCTATCAGAGGGAAATTTAACAAAACAATAACAAATAAGACAAAATTCATTGTGAGCTGATGCTGGAAGTGATGTCCATACATTGTATATCGATTCCACATTTATAAGTGATATTATTTAAAAACATTTTTTTTTCTTTTGAGTTGGTTAGTAATTTCTGAGGTCTCAACACAAAATGAGTTGCATCGTAGGTGATAATCAACAAAATAGGTCTGACATCAAATTTTTGAAAAAACTAGTTTTAATCAATTATGAGTACTAATCTATTTCATTATGATAAACGTTTTAGGTGAGTTTTTATGCAGGAAAGTGTCCTTCATGCAAATTTCTGAGATTTAGTTTTTTGGATGGCTTTATGGAAAATTCTCCAAACTGTGTTTCATACATAAAAACTTCAAATACTCCTATCTTGGGATATCTTATCCAACGAATGTCATTTAAAATGTACAGCTTACAGTATTTTGTGCTCTATTAGAAGGTATAAAAAAAACATTTTTGGATTTTCCTACCATGAGACTCATTTTGAGGTAAAGCCTCACGTTTTATTTTTTTTCCAGAAGACACTTTTAGTGTAATTAAATTTTTTTTTATTTCTATATTATAATTTTGTAATAATCTGTAAACACAATATTTTTTTCAGGATAAGGTTATGTATCTTTTTTACAATTTTCATGGTAATTCAATGTATCTATCCATTTGTAGTGGTGCTGTA
This sequence comes from Nesometra sesokonis, assembly GCA_025631205.1. NCBI lineage: Eukaryota > Metazoa > Echinodermata > Crinoidea > Comatulida > Antedonidae > Nesometra > Nesometra sesokonis. The sequence continues at coordinate 4,385 of JAOTQE010073366.1, forward strand.
GCTTGGTGGTTAACATGCTTGCCTACCAATCCTGAGGTCCTGGGTTCAATCCAGATCAAGCACTAGGAGTATTCTCACAACAAACAACGCCAATATCTAAGCCTCATAAAGAGCCTTAATTTATAAGCACGATATAGTATTATAATCCTGATTGGTAAGTTATTTGCTGTTGGGTGTGAATGAAATAAAACAAAATTAATGAATGTTAATAAAATTGATGTATTGGTTGGTCAGGCTTGGGCAACATTTTTTTAAATATTAATGTACAAAAACAAAGTAGTAATCATACTTACATATCTTTCTGCCTTCTATCTTCCTTCATCATTGACAACCTTGCATCAGGATGCAAACTCCTTGATTCTCCAACGGCAACTGCCGTTGATTGGCCAACAACTGCCTCACCATGGTGCCTTTCCTTCACTATACAAGGCTGTGCATGGTTGTTGATATCAGGAGAACTGATAAATGGAAAGCAAGACGAACATGACGTCTCACCAGACGAAAACTCCTGCGCAACAAAGTTCCGTTTAGTTCGTAAATCTTCCTCGTCGTGCTCATTACTCTCTAATTTTGGACAATTCAAGGTGTTTGAAAGTGCTTCCTGAGGGTCATTCTTTGGCAAAGTAAGGTCACAGTTCAAAGTTCTTTCACCATTTAAAGTGAGGTCAGAGTTCAATGCATAGTCATGGTTACTTGAGCTGCCATCATCAACTAAAGACAGGAAGACATCACTTATCTCAATTCCATTATCAACGGGAGTGATCTTCTGTCGGGAGGAGATTAAACAGGCTTGAGAATCAAAACGGTCCGGGGAAAAACTTAACCGTTCCAGACCATCCAAACTAATTGCATGATTCATTTTACTTTTTTTCTTTGATCCAAACCCTGATTTCAACCTGAGTAACACACTCTTTTTCTTTTCTTTATGTTCATTACAATTTATTGAGGATGTACAACCTTTATCTATACATTTTTCTGCACATACTGGGGGTTCACAACCACCTTCTGTGCAGCCTTCTGCACATGGTATATTACTGTTAGAGGATGCTGCACCTTTATCTACACTGCAGGATGCATCATCTAACAGTAAACTAGGTAATGACACTGAAGCAGTCATGGAAGGGTCTTTATTACTGTCAGGTGATAAAGTTTCTTTATAATGATTGGAAACTTCTCCATAACATGATCGTAGGACAGATTTTCGTAGACTTCCCATTACATTTTTGTGCTTATCATTGGACGGTGTCTGATGATTGGGTTGATCTACTATGAGTTCCTTTTTTATATCTGGTGATGAATCATGGTCTTGCAAATCTACATCAACTTCCCCTGAAGAAATAACGTGACCTGAAAAAAAAAAACAAAAAAAACTTGTAGTTTACAAGAGTTACAATCTTTATAATGAGCTGTACATTTAAAGTGGCATTCTTTATCTGTTTATTATTTCTAAAATAATAAACATGGTTAGTTCCTTGCATACATCTTTAGATTTATTCTAGTAGAAAAGTAGAGTAGAAAAAAATGTAAAAGTTATTGAAATATTTTATGCTAGGCTTAGACGATGTATTTGATATTTCCCTGTTGCTAAGCTAGTAGATCACATTACCCAGGCTATTCTCTCCACATTAAGTGTCATTCTTTCATGTGGCATGCACACATAGCGTGCCAGCGGTTAATAGATCACATCTGCACACATGTTACCCAGGCTATTCTCTCCACATTAAGTGTCATTCTTTCATGTGGCATGCACACATAGCACTCCAGCGGTTACTAGATTGAGACTGTTCACAAAAGCAAAGCAAATACAGATTCATCTGCATTATTTTTTAGAATCCACCTAAACTGTTATTATTTTGCATTTTTTAAGGTTTGGAAGTAATAACATTATATAAATATGACAGATGAGTATTATATAAATGTGAATATAATATAGTCAAATTTACATTGATTTGACTTTGGAAGGAATGGGCTTCACAAAATTCATTTTGTTCAGTTTTCTAGATAGTCATGTTTACATAGTTGTCATGGTTTTGAGACTTTCAAATGTCTGGTTTAGCATGCAATTCTGTTTTCTGGGTGGTCAGTGTTGAGACCATAATTTAGAATTGTTTACGAGTTCATTTCAATGTTCACACCTTTTATAGCTAATGTAATGTAATGTAGTTTGATTTATACAGCGCCTTATACAGTAGAGTCTCAAGGCGCTGTGGACCAGATGTTACACATTCATATAACTTTCTACACCGTTCCTGCTGCCCGATACAGGCGCTCATTCATGGTGTCCACGGCAGGGGATGTATGGACCAGTACACCGGGGTAACCCGCTACTTGTTTCAAAAGATGTACTAGGTTCTTTATAAATGCACACGAGTCGTATGTATACACTGGGCCTACGGTTTATAATCCTTATCAGACGAAACTTGTTCCACCATCAGAACCATGGTACGAGCGGTCTCGAACCCATGCTGTTGTTATTGCTATGGTTCACGGTTCCCTGCATTAAACTCTCGGCCATGCAACTCACAAAAGCTACCACAAGGATAAAAATATAAGTAATTTTTTTGGTTGGTGTGGCAGAACTTTAAATTCATGCAAATAATTTTTACAATGTAGCAAATCACAAAAATTAACACTTGTGAAAATTACCACTTTTACAATAGTGTGAAAAAATTTAATTAGTTCATTAATTAATGAGATGGGTAATTCCAGAGCTCATCATCGAAGCTAAAAATGCAGAAACTAACCTGACGTCTTACCTCTTCCAAACGCTACAGAATCTAAATACTTCTCTTCAAACACGATTGGTTGGTTTTCAAATCTACCATCAGTTTCCTCGCATTCTATTGGTAATGGTGGTAGCTTACAGTAGTACTCGGAACATCTTACCGCTGCCATAGCATTCTGGTGCCCTGGCTCTTCAAGGGCCAACGCCATCTGCTTCGGCCGAGATGTCGTGAAGAAGAACTCCGAGAACCTTTGGATCTGAAATAATAATGTTGAATAATAAATTTAAATGTTCAAGTCTCTCCACTTAGAGACCATACTAAAATATTCTTGCTGCATTTGCTGCAGTAATTCAGTTACATCAGTATTAGTTTAGGAAAGGGAAATGCAGAAAGAGAACTACTGAAACAGCACATGTGAGCTCTATTGTCTCTAGGGATCATGTTACCATTATCCTGCTGCAGTTAATGCAATAATTCAGTTACAACACTATTAGTTCAGCTGAAAGAGAATTACTGAAAACATCATGTTGAGATGAGACTTTTTGTGTCAATGCAGTCACCAAAGCAGACTTAATAGCAATAGACCACTACAGTAGAATTATTTTTGCATGATCCTTTACATGAGAACTACATTATGTTTTTTTATAAACCAAACCTCATTATGAAGTGGATAGTGAGTGTCACAATCCACAGTGAGGTTTCCAATCTCTTACAGGATGAGATCTACATAATGCTTTCTAAATAAAATCTCATTCTGGGGCTTTGGGAGTGGCGCTGTTAACTCAATTCAATTCAATTTTTTTATTCATCATTCTTATACATTATGTGCACAAAGGTTTCAAAATGTTTTAAAAGACCAGTAAAAGGATACATAAGCAAGCGTAAATACGCTTTTTAAAATAAATACACCCTAAAAATACACATTATATAAAAAATAAATTAACAGAGTATAATTTACTATAATGGAACAAGCATGTTCCATCTCCTTACAACATATATGTCGTAAAGCAGACAGAAAAACGACGAAACACATAATATATACAAACTACAAAAAAAAATGAATAAAAACAGCAATGTGACTGTAACTCATGATGTTATGATGAAATTTACTTTTATTAAAAGGGGATGCTCATTTTCGAGGATGTTATTTAACTCATTTGTTGGTATTTAACTCACCCTCATTTGATGGTACTTGTCTCTCAGATGTACCACTATACGTTGATTGCTAACCATAATCTCTTGGTACTGTGTCCATGTTAGTGTCACCTCTCCTGATAATTGGCCAAAGCTAGAACAAACAGCTTCAATAATATCCTCTTGGGCTTCAAGACTCTAAGCAACAATAAGTAGAAATTGCTTATTGTCAGGTATGAAAGAGTTATATATTGTTTGAGGGTTTGCATGGTGAAATGTTCATAAATATACTGCATGTGTAGTTTAGAAATGAAGTTCAACAGTTCTTTTCAGAATCACACACATGGTGTACTGCATACTTTATATATTTATGAAACGGTGCTTTTCGGACTAGTTTGTGAAAGACAGACCTATTTAAACAGCAACTGAAAGAAAATTGAAATATTAACCAGCTCTCAATTTGAGATACCAGCAGGCCGTACCAGGGAGTCGGATGCAACGGGTGGATAAGCAAAATATTGGAGTGAAAAGACAGACATACAGATGGACAGACAGACAGAGCTCATAATCGATGAGGGTAATAACAGTTAACACTTACCTCAACAACTTCACACATATTTGTAAGTTTCTCTTCATAGTCAGAATCATCTAAATAAAATCCATAAGGATGTGATTCAGATAAATTGTTTTCAACTAGTAACAGCATAAAGGCATGTTTATACTATGACGATGATGATCAATGATAAATTGATAAACATAAGTTGTTTCTATTACAAATTACATGAAATTTGAGAAGTACTTATTACTTAAAGTACTCAAGTACTTAAGTACTTATACTGAAATGATAGGGTGAGCTTTCATTGTGTATATGAGGCCAGTCATGGCAAACCCACCAAGTTGTCGCACAGGAAGTTATTGAGAAATAAGAAAATAAACAACAGGAAATATAAACAAATATAAAGGAAATTTGTGTCTATTTTGTCCAATAACTTCAGTTATAGATGTCCGATTTTGATAATTGACCCCTCATTTTAAAGCTTGTGAAAAGTTTAATATAATTTTAACAATAACTCAATTTTTAATTTTCCTACAACTTGGTGGTTTTGCCGTGTCATGCCTCGTATAATCAACACATCCTCATAAATCAAATCAAATAATGCCAATCAACAACAATTAAATAGTTAACAAACATATGACGTTTGTGGTACACCGCGTATGTAGTTGTAAGCTACTCAACTTTTCGATCATTATGCTTCGATCGTCCTCAGGAGTGAGAGTGCAAATAGTCCAATGAGTGGGGTTAAATAACCAGGCTTAACCCCACTCATTGGGCTATCTGCACTCTCACTCTTGAGGACGATCGAAGCACATCAATCGAAACATTGAGTAGCTTACAACTACATACATGGTGTACCGCAAACTTCATATGTTTATCGACATCTCACCATGCAAACCTTCAAGGAATATATATAATTAAATAGTTGATGTTTAACAACTTTAAACTTTAATGAATTTTGTAAAAATATATTTGCCATCATATACATGTTACATTGCCATTGAATCATGAAAGCATCTCCAATTTCTTTTAATTTATATATGAACAAATGCTTTTTTCTGTTTTTTTTATTGATTACTATCATCATAATAAATAAACGACCATAGTTAGTTAAGTTAAAAACTTTGAACTTTAACAGGCCCGACTATCTTAGCAAAACCATGTACTAACTCACCAAGAGTCATTCGTTGTCCCAGTGGTAAATATGTAGATAACTGATTGAAGCTAATTCCTAGGTGGCGTTTTGATTTTAGCAGAGCTGCGGTTACGTTACGATACACTTGCAATGCTTGCTGTTTAGCTTCAGGAGATGGGAACTCCTCCACCTGTGAAATTGATTCAAACAGACTTTTTAGTAGAAAGTAGAAAAATGAACCACAGATGATCAGGTCCTGATGATCAGTTCCACGTAGAGATGATCAGGCCTGTGATCTTGTGGACAATCAAACCTAACTAATCGATTATAAAAAAATAATTAATTTAAAAAAATCAATTATCAAGAATTACAAAAGTCATCTTTTTGTGTTAGCAATAAATTTACCAAAACAATGAACTTTGCTTATAGAAGTTAACTAAATTAAAAATAAAGAAAAAGGGCCCTCAGATGATGAGGTCCTGATGATCAGTTCCACGTAAAGACGATCAGGCCTGTGATCTTGTGGCCAATCAAACTTAACTAATCGATTATAACAAAATAATTACATAAGTCATCTTTTTGTGTTAGTAATTAATTTACCAAAACATTGAAAGTTGTTTATAGAGAAGATAAACAAACGGGCCTGATTGTCTTGGTGCTTGATCATCTGTTACCTGAAATTAGTTCAAATTATATCTAATACTAATAGTTATTCAAATACACTGCATCAGACACATTTAATAAAAGTGAAAGTGATGGATCCAAAATATAATTATTGTACATGCATATAATAATCATAATATGTGACACCAATATGAATCAATTCAATATCATTTAAATATAAATTGGATTTGTACCTTGATTCCTGTAAATCAAAATTCATTTGTCTTAAAACTGAATAGAATATATGTACAGGGGCCATTCCAGGACTGAGATTTAGAGGGGGACGGGGAGTTTGAACCATTCACCAAGTGCTATGTATTCTGATTTGCATCTTGGTGTCTATAAATGGCCACAATAGAATAAAATTCATCAGTCATTTGTCACTACAACCTATTCAAAAATATAGTAAGTTAATTAGGGGGGTTTAAGCCTGTTAAATCCCTTTTTAAATCTTCCCCTGATGTATAAGATTATTTTATTTTAAAATTTTGGATTTTTTTTATTTTATACTTGATCTATATATATTTGGAAGAAAAATACTGTATTTATTGATCATGAAATAAAAGAATATACATCTGATTGGTTCAGCCAGTTAATAGTTTAAATCGTATCTTGGTAGCCAGTAAATGTCTTTTTATTTCACTCATTTTATAACAGTAGTTTGTAATACAGAAAATTAGAAACTAAACAACCCAATCATCATTGGGTTTTAACTGTTTTCTCATGATTGATAAGGTTTATTGGCCAGAATCTAATCAAATTGCTTACAAAATGATTCATATAGTAGATTTCATAAGGTCACCGGCCAGTAACTGGAATCAAGTGAAGTATGATTTAGTAATATTTGAGGAACATCTACAAGCTGTGGATTTACAGTACATGTACTTGTATTTGAAAAATTGGTCTAGGCCTTACTAGTCCCAGCAGTAGGAGGGCTACGTCAAGACTTCTTGGTGGCAAAGATGTCATCATTTACGGTGTTATATGTGATTTTTAAAAATATATGAACTCTGTTTTATTTGGGTCATGTTTTAAATTATAGTCCTCAGTGACCAGTAGACTGTACAATGTCCCCCGGCTTTGTCGCAGAATATAGTCGACTCCAGATCACTAAAGGCTATAATTTGAACCATGCCCCTCAACCCAGTCAATATTTGTATACTACAGTTGAACCTCCAATAGTGGACACCATCGGGTGCGGGAAGAGTGACTGCTTATGGGAGGTGTCCGCTTACGAAAATTTCGGCCGATAGAGGGCCAAAGTTGTAAAATTATGTATACCTCCTTGTGTCTCAACACAAATGGCCTCTTAAATTTATAGACACCACATTCTATATTTTATTAAATATTTTTTTATCATTTTTAAGATTGGTTCAGTAATATGATTCTCAGCCATTACTTTATAAATGACTATTTCATACATGAATGTTTATTTGTTTTACAACTGGAATTTTCCGGGGTGTCTGCTTATGGGAGATAAATAAACATACAAAAAATCTAAATTTTAAGACAAAACGTTTCCGTGTTCATTTACGGGAGGTGTCTGCTTACGAGAGATATCAAATGCACTGATTAGATAGGAAGAATAACGGGTCTTGAATTGGTGTCCATTATGGGAGGTGTCCGCTTACAAGAGATGTCTGTACAGGGAGGTTCAACTGTATATTTAATATACTGAATGATTTAAATTGACTTTTTCCATTCAACACTAAGCAATTCAGCAGTAAGCAATTACTGTAGTATCCATTAATTTGCAATGCATTAACAGCTTACATAATCACTTCACTCTTTATTTGTAGTAAAATGTCCTATTTATAATCAGTGAACAGAAGTATGGTTTCAATATTTATAATGTCTTGTGACACACTCTTCTATAGTTTCAATATCACCTTTCGCTAAAAGTTGAACTATGCCCCTAAATCTAATCAATATTTTTTTTATATTTTCTTTTAAAATATAAAACATGTTCAGCATTAAATTTTTTTCTTTTTCTAAAATATATTGTCTTCTTCATTAATTTGAGATTGTTTCGCTCTATTAAAGACTTAAGTATCAGTGATCTACCTATTAATGTTCTGCAAAAGTTTAAGAAGAATTCCTTACATTATTAATTAAAAGCTGAGTAAGATTTTTATTTTCTACATAATTGCAAGTTACTTGGCATATTTCCTAAGTTTATTTATTTAAAAATATGGGTGTCTACACTTCACTAAAATTGTAATGTATGATAAAAACAATAAGCAGAACAGAACACCCTTCTTTTACAATTAAATACAGGGTTCATACACATTAAATCAAGTAAAATTCAAGGACATTTCAAGGACATTCCAAGTCATATTTTCTAAATTTCAAGGACATTCAATCAATGTCTTGCCATGCATGGTTCAAAAAATAGAAATTAACCTCTGAAGTTTAATGAAAATAGCTATGATTTCAACTAAATTTCAATATCATAAAATTTCTAGGACATTCAAGGACAATTAGAATACTTCAGGAGTTTCCAGTACTGAAGAATACATGTTTGTTTTTCCTGGATTTTCACAAAATTCAAGGACATGTATGAACCCTGTAAATAAAACGACTACAGAATATATCTATGATAAATGTGTCAATAAATTTAAATTTTTGTTTCTTGCATAGTGAAATAGTTGCTGTATTTGGATCTATTTTTAGCTTCAAACACTTTCAGTTATGTTATTATACACTGTTCCTCATTGCTTTATAATGATGTATAAAAACAACTAGAAATGCCATGCATTAATGAGACTGTAGGGATGATCATAGCCAAAAACATTATGTAGTGAATAATAAAAATATCTAAACCCAAGTGATTCAAGCATTCTTTATTCAGTCTGTAAATTCAGCAATGTGAAGATTTTAATTTGCATCGGTTTATTAATTGTACAGCTCTAAGATCGAGGAATTTAATTAGGTTTGCCGGTTATAAAAGACAGCTTTGAATGCCAGAAACAGTAAATTACTCATCGCTGATGCTGCTGGAACACAGGGGAATTAAGTCAATCATGATCAAGTAATATAATCAATGATAATATTTAATACTGACGATAATAAATATAGATGCTTTTTCTATAAAATCATCTTGCTCTGATGATACTAAAAGCACAGCTAAGGTAGCATGTGACAAACAAGGCGTACGCCTCGTCTGAAATTGACAACTTTCCTCAAAAATTGTGATTTTTTTAACAATACAATGATACCATAAACCCCCAACATTTAGGCTTGCCTCTACATTTTTTTTATCTCTGACTACGACTCTGAACAGTTATGTTGATGATTACCATGAAGGCGGCAGCAGTGATGACCATGACAACGACGATGATGTGATGATGATGATGATGAAGATGTGATAATGATTGCCTATGATGGTTGTTATGATGATTGTAATGATTGTTAATTGTTGACAATGATGATTATGATGATGATGATGATGATGACTCAAGACGACAACGATGACGGTGACAATGAAGATGATATGACGAAGATGGTGACAAATATGACAATGACAACAATAACCATGACAATGATGGTGACTAGGATATAAAAATTATTAGCACTTTCAGAATTCACAACAGTTTTTATAAACATCAAATTTGGAATCTAAAAAGGTGAAAAAAATTGCTATTTTATTTGCAAGAGCATGATACAAATAATGTTGTTACCCCATCTTCTGCTGGCTTGTTTCTTGGACCAAACAATGCTGTTTCAAGGCTTGGAATGGAAACTTGCCGAGTAGGTGAGGTCGTTGAACTTGAAAACTTGCCAAAGAAACTGGACTTCACTGGCTTTGGAATACTACAAAAAGTAATATTTAATAATTGTCACTTTCTTACAACTGACAAACGGTTTAACACATTTCTCCAATAATTGGTGATGAGACAGAGAATAACAGTTCACAAATTCATCTGTTTGTTTTAATTCCGGTTCACCAGATAGTTTATTGATTTTCCTGTTTCAATTCTTCATTAATATATTGGATTTTTCTTCTCCAATTCATTCTGTCCTCTATAATTTCTTATTGTGTTGTGATACCATTTAAACTATTGCGGAGATAGTAAAGATGATGTTACTTAGTTGTTTGTTAGGTTGTTTAAAAGTGTTACTGGTTAGCCTGTCCTCAATATTTTGTATATTTTTTTTTCAAAATAATAGTCTATTGTTTTATTAGCTGAGACATCTGTGTTGAGTCTCAGGCTGTGCCAGAAAAGACACCATCTAGATTCATGTGTATTGAAATCGATCTTCCTTGACATTTAATGTTTCTTATTTTACGAGGACATCAAATTCCAATATCTTTCTCCACTACAACTAGTATGAATCAACATGAGCTCATACCTGAACATGGCCTGATTGACGCCTAGAAGAGCAGCGTGTATGACGAGGGAAGCAGCTGACAAATGGAAGTAATCAAATAGAACCGATGCATGTGAGTGTAACCCACGAGCAGCATCTATGTGTAACCGCATGGTACGTGTGCTAGATAGCTCTAAGCTGTCTGGACTGGTAGGTCTGTAAGGACAACAATTAATGTTACAAATGAGATCAAGTTGGTAGGAGAAGCTAGAGGGCACTTTATTGTGTAACCGCATGGTACGTGTGCTGGATAGCTCTACAGTAAGCTGTCTGGACTGGTAGGCCTGTAAGGATAATGATTAAGGTTCAAGTTTCTGTTTATTATTGTAATATTATCAAGTTAATTTTCATAATCATTTGTTTTGTGATGTTAAGAATGCATTTTTAGTGATGGTTGGAGATGCTAGAGGGCACTTGTTTTTGTATAGCCCTGAAGGGGAACTGAACAGTCTCTTGAATGAAAGGTAACAAACATTGGCTAAATATTAGTCAACAACAGCCGAGTTTTAGAAAAAATATTAATTCAAATATATTTCAAAGCAAATAAATATACACATAAGGGGCAGATCATGAGAGTGCTCTATATAACTTATTTTTTTAAAAGAGTAATGCACCATTTTCATAGATAGGCTACTTTTACTGAATGTAGGACAATACAGTAGGAGCTCATTAAATATGTGTACATATTTTTATGCCACTACTTTCCTCAAGTAATAATCATGATGTAGGGCCATAATGAAATGTAATGTATTAATGCAATGTAATGCAATATAATTTAATGTAATGTAGTTCGATTTATATAGCATCTTAGTCTCAAGACACTGCGGACCAGATGTTACACATTCATGTCTTTCTACGCCCCTAAGGGTCACGTCATGTCCTGCTGCCCGATACAGGCGATCATTCATCTGTCCACAGCAGGGGATGTATAGACTCGAAAGATGTACTGGGTTCTTTATAGTGCACATGAGCGCTCAGTGTTCAGTAATATGTGTGGTCTAACCACAAAATGAGTTGCATCGTAGGTGAGATCAAATTGAGATAATCACCAAAATCAATCTGAAGTCAAATATTTGAGAAATGGTTTTTAATAAATTATGAATTATATGGTACAAGTGTATTTCATTATGATACTTTTTACTCCACAGAACAGAGTAAAGTATCCACTGTCGTCTTGTTCTTCTTCTCATGGACAAACCTAACAACTGTTATGCATGAGTGCCATGTACAATACTGACCTTCCGGTCCACGGAGTATATCGATTTGAGTTTTTTAGGTCAGTTTTCATGCAGGAAAGTGTATTTCATACATATTTTTTTACAGATTTATAGTCTTTTAATAGTTTATTTTTAGACTGCCTTGTTTGCATGCGATTTTCTCAAAACCATATTTTCATACATGAAGTTTAAAAGCTCATATCTTGGGATAAACTTATCCAATGGATGTAATTTAAAATGTAAGTTACAGTTTATAATAGACTCAAGTAACTTGATTTTTATTTTCCTACCGTGAGACTCATTTTGTGGGTAGACCTCACATATCCTAGAATCACAATTATATGCTTTTAGTTGCTCAAGCAAGTCTGTGTATGTGAATTGTTTGCTAATACAAAGCAGACTTATGATCAATGATTTATGATGTCATTGGCTTAATAATCTATGTAAATCAGAGGATTGTTTTGAGAAGTTTGTATGAACTGTGTATTTTAATTTTAAGTTTTTATTCACATTTATCCAAGTTGGTGAAATATGGTAACAATAAAACAATATTGATGCGTATATTGACTTGCACTTATTTTTAGCAAATTAAAGTTTCAAAATAAATTACCTGTCGTTTCACTCGCTGTTTATGCAAGCTGGTAACATATTGTTCCTAAATAAAAATAAACGTAATGTGTATTTTGACTTACACTTCATCCGAGCAGCTGAAATAGAGTTCCATTACAAGTTGAATATCAGCAGAATTAATACTCTCCTCAATCTAAAAATAAATACATTTGATTTGAAAGAAATATTTTGATAGTGACTTAAGAATCACAGAAATTGTGGGTGACTAAGTACTTGAATAGTCAAAATAATATATTAAAATAATATTGACAGTTTTGGCATCAATTGCATTTGTAACTCTGACACTCATTTTTTACACAGTACTGTAAAATCATGCTAAGCATTTGGCATTATCATAAAGTTAATTAATTAAAGTTGAATAAATATACAGTGAATAATGTAGGAACAAAATATTCTACTGTAATTGGGAAGAGCATGTGTTTAAAAAAATTGTGCTGATGAGGCTGAGTAGTATTGTTTTAGCCATCAAGTTTAGCAGTGTAAGTATACAAGAGACAAGTACAAATTGTGTTAATGAAAAATAAATAACACTGATTAAACACAGTTTCAAAACTCATGGTTTCTTACAGTCCTTACCCCTTTACATTACAAAGCATACAGCTTGCCAGGGAGCTCATACAGCCATTGGCAAGTAGTTGGGGCATTAATTCGGGGCCAAAACAAACCCAAATGTAAGCCTCCTTAACATTACAAAGTATACAACTTGCCAGGGAGTTCATAGAGCCATTGGCATGTAGTTGGGGCATTAATTCGGGGCCAAAACCAACCCAAATGTAAGCCTCCGCCTCCTTAACATTACAAAGTATACAAATTGCCAGGGAGCTCATAGAGC